>KN885996.1:128779-141406 GCA_000934455.1 Apostichopus parvimensis
TTGTCATTTAGCCTTTGAAGAAGATCCTGCTAGGATCGAAACGTCAGGCCAACTTACTTTTACACATTCTCCTACACAGGCTCTCTAGTGGATAAGCAGTTCGCTAACAGTTTTATTTTATTTTAAGTTTATTTTCCTCAGTCAATTATTAAGGATACATTGTTTGGCAAAATCTTCTTATTCACTTCAACCGATCGAAAAAGAGCAAACATTTTCCTGTATTATGAAATCATCTTACCGATGATAAGACCCCAGTCAGGCTCCTCGTTTCCTGGTTCATGCTTGGACACCTTCTGTTCCACCAGGTTAGAACTCGACGACGGCTGGACCTTGAAATCCTGGCTATCACACGACACGCCTGCTTCCTGCACGGAAATGATCACCTCGTGCTCAGGCTCCTGGGTGTCAGCGAACACGTACTGGCCGGACTCCACAAACACGTGGGCGAACGAAGAAATGGACACGTTGGTGCTCTCCACGTAGAACCTAAGGTCTCGGAACTCGCTGTAATCAAATGTAGGGTTGGTGTTAAAGAGGTGATCCTTGACGTAAACCGGGTAGTGACTAAGACTTCGATTGACTTCGTTGATGGAAACTCTGAATATCATCATATCTTCCAGCTCTAGACAGAAGAGGGGATTAGGAATACCGCTGAGGGTGTCTCCAGAAGTGGCCAAGAGTCGCCGACGACTGAAAGTGGAAGTGGTATTGGGCTCTGATGATGTAAAGTCATTGGTTAGGAAGATGGATTCTGTAGTCAGCTGTATGGTAGTAGTGCCTGTAAGTGTGGAAAAATATAATAGATATTAAGAATATGCATATTAAACTCCATGATCTCTTATGGGTCTTTATGGTTTGCAATTGTTACATAATAATATGTCTCTCCACACCTTTCTGTCTTTGTCCTACAGTTTATTCCCTACCCTGTTCCTTTAATCCTCCCTTTGTCCGTCCACTGTTTATCTCCTACCTCTCCTCTTCACCTGTTGCTTTCTTCTCTCCATCCCTTGTCTACTAATCCCCTTACATGTATCTCATTGTGTTCACCATGCTCATTAACCTGTCTGTATTCTGTGCGTGTTTTTGTCCCTTCTGTTACAGTTACTTGTCATTTAGCCTCTGAAGAAGATCCTGCTAGGATCGAAACGTCTGGCCAACTTACTTTTACACAATAATATGTCAAATATACACTAATACTGATGGAAAAACAATGGACATCATGTGCATATAATGCATACAAATTATGTATATGGATGTACATACTAACGCACTTGTGTAATGCTTGGTTGCCAAACAAGTTAAGACTAAACGATGTTCTTTCATTTGAAAAACCACACACAGACGTACATTAACAGAACTTTAATCAGGTTGGACCTAAAGGAAAGGAAGAAATGGTGGAAATTGCACAGTTAAAACTTCCCCAAGAATTGGTCTGAAGAGTTTTGGAAACCATTTGTAAGGAGTAGTTAGACAGTAGAACTGGACCTGAAAGGCTCTGATATTTTAGAGAAAAACGATGACATAACCTACGTTCCTTGATGCTCCCAATAAAATACAAACAAAATGTTTCACTCTCACCCAGAAGTAGGAATTCTACATCCGATGGATCGGTGATGACGTGACCGACCGTTCCTGTGTCTTCAAAGGAACAGATCTCAATGTTTTTGGTTCCCGAAGTGTGGACGTTAGGGCCAATGATGTTTGGAACAGCCTGCAAAATGGACAGAAATGAGCAATTATATTAAATTACAAGTAAGAAAACTAACATAAAGAACACAAAAAGACTCATAATATTAACTACATTTATTTCTTGTTTTTTTTTTTTCATTTTTGATGAAACTTAAACACCTGTTTTAACACATGGCTAAGTGCCTTTAACTGACCTAGTTTTGCATTTTATAAACATTTTTGTGAATCAATCTTTGAATGAACGTGACAGCTCTGACCTACTTTGTAGGTGACCTAAGCATGAGGTCAGGGGTCAACTTCATGGAATGAATAATTAAGTGTGCCCTGTAAATCTGGTGATCAGGAAGTAACAAGCTTCTCACAGATACTAATTATTATCAAAGAATAGTATCTGCTACGACTTAATCTTACTCTTGTTGCATTAATGGTCAATAACTTTGAGCATTTTCACAACAAAAGAGGAATACGACTATTCACGTAATAACCCTTCACTAAGTCTGCAAACAGTAAAGTTACTGCATCCTTATTGCATTTTCCATTAAAATCAAAGGCAAATTATAACTTTGCAAAAAATTCAATTCAATAAAATGTAGTCACTATTATGCACATGCTGCACATTTCGCAAAATATCCATTACTCTGCCAACTACCAATGTTGACTGAGATGTAAGTAGGGTTCCCAAATGTCTTGACAATTAAACTCAACAAAGTTTCCATGATTATTCCACACAAAAGTTAACAGAAATTCCATGACAGTTTTTGACAGAACATAACATGTTGACAAATTTTCAGGAAGGACAAAGGGGACTCAATTCAAGGCAACTACTCCTGGTTCCATGAATTTCCATGGCATGTGGCACTTTTACGCTTTTTGCAGGACTTTCATAGATCTGGACGTTGACTTTCAAATGGGATGGGATGGGCTGGGATGGGTTGGGATGGGATGGGATTGGGATGGGTTGGGATGGGATGGGCTGGGATGGGTTGGGATGGCATGGGATGGGATGGGTTGGGATGGGTTGGGATGGGGATGGCATGGGATGGATTGGCATGGGTTGGGTTGGGATGGGATGGCATGGGTTGGGTTGGGATGGGATGGGATGGAAGAGTGTTGGGTTCCAGTGTTCTCCCCAAAGCTCACCTCTTGGCTGACAGCTGTACCATTACTGGACATAGTAGTGACCACAAGTTGACCACTCTCAGTCAGATCACCCTGGACAGTTGGCTGGGTGCTTTGGCACTGGTTGTCACAGAGCTCTTCTGGCAGAGTATACTGATTGCATTCACATCTGGAATAATAACAATAGACAATAGAATAACAATAATAGACTAAAATAATAGACAATAACAATGACAATAATAGACAATAGACATTAGACAATAGAATAACAATAAACAATAGACACTCGAGGTGAAAAATAAAAGAAAAGACATACCATGTTCAAATCAGATATAAATATGAAGCAGGGGATGGGGAGAAATGAGTTACACCAATTTGGATGCTCTTAAAATCAACAGATAATATTATCATCTCTACATCTAACATCAGCAGGGAAGGGGGACCCTTTTTGAACCGATTCTTTTAGATTAGTTTAAATTCTCGAAAAGAGATCAATGCCGGTACTGGTAGAATACACTAATATTCCACACCGTTAGACAAGCATACAGAAGATGTGTTATAACACCAAAAGAAAAGGACTTCTGAAGTGAACTTTATCATACCCCCCCCCCACCACCCACTCCCCGCCTCTCAATGGGTAGTAAAATAAATCTAGTTGTATCTAGTACTTGTCATTGTATATATATATTCTGCATCAAGCATCAAGCATAATTTCCATAAACCACTATATAGAACAGCATTGGTAACAAAAGTGAACTTGCACTAGGCTTAATAGGCTTCTACAGTATGCAGCATCTTATTAAATCTAATATATCAAACATTACACTGTAAAAGTTAAAGTTTATGTTTAATACACAGTTCAATGACTGAAGTTGATAGAAATGAAAAATGATATCCTAGTTTAGGAACCTTAAGGATCATTCAGGATCATAATAACCTCCACAAGTCCTATATAAAGAGTAGAACTCTACAGAAAACAAAACTCATGTAAGATGAAACAACATCTCACAACTTTGGGACGAAAAATGGGCAGGGGAACCTCTTTCTCATTTAGTTCAAACTTTGATGAGTCTAATGACAGGAACGATTCACATGCCACAATGGAGCCTCTAATTTGCATCATCTCACCTGCCAAGATCGATGTTGTACGTGCCGTCTTCAATGCCGCAAGACGTGGTACAATCTTTACTGGCCGGGTCGATACACATCCTGGTGTTTGCATCTCTGGCTTGATTCAGTTCACAGCGGATGTCAACGACAGGTTGGCAGTCTCCATCACTGTTGCCCTCTGACTCTGCAAGGTCAACCTCATTGTAGAAGATGTACCCCGACCAGCAAACACAAGACCCGTCTGTCGTCTGGAATGAACGATACTTGCCGATACAGGAACAAGTGGCTTGTCCTGAGAAGGGCAAAAGGAAACATCAACTGAATGTGAATGAAGACAATATTAAAGCTGAGAAACATATATAAGAAGCAAAAGATGAGTAACCTAAGAATGTGGTGAGCTCAGCCTGGTGGTTGGTGGGAGGGATTACGTTGAGCCGGTGGTTGGTGGGAGAGATTAAGGTAAGTGGGTGGTTGGTGAGAGAGACTAACGTTAGCAGGGTAGTTGGTGGGAGGGAGGGATGGGATTTGGGGCGGTAGGAGGGATTAGGGTAGACTGGTGGTTGGTGGGAGAGATTGGGGTGGTGGGTGGTTGGTGGGAGACTAGGGTGAGCAGGTGGTGGTGGGAGAGACTAGGGTGAGCGGTTGGTTGGTTGGGAGAGACTAGGGTGAGCGGGTGGTTGGTGGGAGAGACTAGGGTGAGCGGGTGGCTGGTGGGAGACACTAGCATGAGTAGGGCAGTCGCTGGGAGAGATTGTGGTGGTTGGTAGGAGGGATTAGGATGAGCAGGTGGTTGGTGGTAGAGATAACGGTGAGCAGTTGTTCAGTGAGAATAGGGCCAGCAGGTGGTTGATGGAAACATCTTTCATGCCAGGAAGCATCGGAAAAGACCAATCTCTATGATAATTTGCCCACAAGGAAGACAAACAGTAGTCATTCATGTAGAGGAATAGTAACTGTTACACTGTCTTGTAAGAGATCTAGTTAAAAGCCATAGTGGGTGGCAGACAGTGTTTTTTTATTGGTGAGCCACATTCAGAATTAACACTTTCATCTCAAAGCCACCATCTATGAGTATTTCCACACTACTAAGACAATTACTTGTCTAATTAAAGTTTCCTTCATTTGTCTGGGAATTACTTCAAAGGCTTTAGAATCCAGTTTCAACACACTTTCAATACAACTTTATCATCTTCTAAACTGATGAGCTTTAAAACGACAGTCAGTTTGTCACATGACGAAAAATCACGCACCTTCCACGGATAGAGCAGAACTTCCACAAGGTCGACAGGCCTTTTGTCCGGTCTGGTCGTTGAAGGTATTTACTGGACATAACTGACACTGGTCAGCCGTGACTGCCTTGACCAGATTACCGTACTGACCGACCGGACACGGCTCTGGTGAAGATGACGATGGTGGACAG
Source organism: Apostichopus parvimensis (assembly GCA_000934455.1). Taxonomy (NCBI): domain Eukaryota; kingdom Metazoa; phylum Echinodermata; class Holothuroidea; order Aspidochirotida; family Stichopodidae; genus Apostichopus; species Apostichopus parvimensis. The sequence goes on from KN885996.1 coordinate 134,118, forward strand.
TAGAATCCTATCGGACAAGGATTCTGCTCTGGATCTCCAGTACCTAATTATGACAGATCAAATCAAAGAAAATCGCTGAAAAATCGATGGATCGACGTTTACTCTGCCAATGTTCAAGAATATCAGTGAAGTAATTGAGTAATTAAACTTTTGAACCTGCCCTGTTAGCTGAAGTCAAATATACAAATTCCAGCACATAGGAACAAATTAAACGGCCAAGTACTGTTAACCTAGTCTAGCACAATGCAGATACTATTTGGCCTTCTTACTCAACCTCCCCACCCCCAACACGCCCCCTCCCCTCTCGCCGAACACCCCCACTCCTAACCCCGTCAGAACAAAACCATAATAACACATTCAAGTAGTGAAACAATTTCACTTATTTGCAAAACAACCACAGAAAATAGCTAGAAAAAGTAGAAATGTTTCCAAATCTAAAATTCACTTTTGAGTTCTTGCATCTCAAGTAATTTCTCTTTCTATCTTCTTTCTTCATTTTCTTTGTTCTTGCTCTCAATTGTCTTGTTTCAAAACTTACCTTCTGGACAGTAGTACCCTTCAGGACATGGAGAGCAAGTGTATCGTTCGGTGTGGTTGCCGTAGGTACCAGCCGGACAGATGCTACAAGATTCCGTGTCAGTAGACCGCAGGTCAGGGTGATCCACAGCCTTGTACCCCAAAGGGCAAGCTGAGGGGACCTCACTTCCCTCAGGACAATACTTGGGGTAGAAGCATCTGAAGGATCAATGGATACAGACAAATATGTTTGGACACCAGATTAGCAATTACCCTTTTAAAAGCCAAAGGAGGGACATATCCAAAGGATGGTACTTGAATGATGACTTAAATGATGACTTAAATGGTGGTACTTAAATGATGACTTAAATGATGACTTAAATGATGACTTAAATGGTGGTACTTAAATGATGCCTTAAATGGTGGTACTTAAATGATGACTTAAATGGTGGTACTTAAATGATGACTTAAATGGTGGTCATTAAATGATGACTTAAATGATCACTTAAATGATGACTTAAATGGTGGTACTTAAATGGTGGTACTTAAATGATAACTTCAATGATGGTACTTAAATTATGACTTAAACGATGACTTAAAGGGTGGTACGTAAATGATGACTTAAATGGTGGTACCTAATAGGTGACTTAAATGATGACTTTAAGCAGTATTTTAATCATTTGATATTGTCATAGTCCAAGAAGAAAAGGGAAAACATTTGAGTGCCAGTATTTTGTTTCTCAACTATAGCTATTCTAGTTTTAAATTCACCTTTAAAATATGGTAAACCTCTGGCATGTTTCTTTAAGGTTCACTTGATGATGCTGTCAGTTGCCCAGTGCATGCCTTCAATCCAATGTGTTTTTTATTAATTCTAATTACTCAACCAAAACAAGTTTTTTTTCTAACTTTCAAAGCAGCGAGGGAAAACAGTGTGGATATCAGATATAAAGATGCATAGATCAGTGTCTATACAATAGGGGGGGAAGAAACATTCCATATTTGTACCTTCGTCACTTTCTGAGAATGCAAAATATGGTGTCTTTCATGTGACACTTAACTTTAGGAAAACTCACCTGGTATATGAACTTGACCCAAGGGGACAATAGTACCCACCAGGGCAGATGGGAGGTACACCGGTAGTACCTTCACAGTAATGGCCTGGTCGACAAGTGACTTCAATGGAGGCACCTAGGGGCACAGAGACAGGGGCATAGAATGATCAGATTATCAAAAAGTTACAAAACTTTGCAATTAATGGACCCTTTTCCTTATTTATATCAATTTCAAAATGGAAAATGGAAAACAGAACACATTTTCACAGTTAAGTAATACAATGTCAAACTACACCAAGGCAACCAAGGGTGGCGAAACCAATGTGGGGCCCAGGGGGGGGGGAATTGTCAGCAGGACCCCTTATTGAAGTCTTCAGTTTTCTTGAAGTAAATAAGGAAATGAAAATATTCTCATATTCTCATATTTTGATATTCTCATATTCCCATATTATAAAAGATTATTGATCCCATATTTCCACAGGCCGCCTGGTTGACTCCTGGTCCCCAGACTGTAGCCCCACTTGATCCCCTACCCTCTGTACAGGCCTGATGGCAATCTTATCCCTATAGAGATAGACAAGTAGATTATTATCTCAGAAATAAATGAGTAGCTGGTTTTATTAGCCGTGGGACTTCTGCAGAGTATTGTAATTTCTCATGTGTGTGATTATGTACCTTCTGGACACTCGTAGCTGGGATCACAAGGGATGCCATAAACATTGAGTGTATCGTTCGGACAGAAGTAACCGGGATCACATAGAGGGCAGTCTTCATTGCTGACCCGTCCTTCCGTTGGAGACATCCGCCCACCGGTACATGGCTCTGGATAGGTGGTAGCTTCCTCACAGTAGTGGCCAGTAGGGCATGGAAAGAAGGTAGAATTGGTCATACCTGAATATGCAAAAACCAAATAGGTTAACATGAATATTGATAGAGCTGAATATTAGCACATTCATGGCAAATATTGATAAGAACTTATAGCAAAGATGGAAACTTTTCAAATAAGTCAGACAGAATAGGCCAGAGATCAAAACTACATAGATTACTCAAAGTGAGAATAGATGGACAACAGATACTTTTGATAAAACAAGGATGTGCTCCAAAAAGTTTTTTTTCATAAAAAAAGCTCCGAAATCATTTTTTTTTCCATAAATTTGACATATTATTAAACCTAGAGAACAGATAAAAACTTCACATCTGAAATTTTACCGACACTAACGTTTAATATTTTAGGTTAATATCTGAAAAGAGAGGTAGAGAAATATTTGGAAGAAGTTTGTTTTTTGTGAAGGCTCTGACCTGTCTCGTTACAATAGTACCCCGGGAGACAGTTAAAGCAATCTTCCGCACTCGCAGCTCCTACAACATCCCTGTAGTGATAGAGGGGGCACTCCATCGGTGCAAGTCCCTCAAGACAGTAGTGACCAAGAGGGCAATCATAGAGGATTGGATCACCTGTTGGTAAAGGTGAAGAAGAAAAAACAATTGTTATGTAAATGATGGTGCTGCTCAAGCAAGATGGTGCTTGTCTTGGCAGCAGAATTTGGTAAAATATGTTAATATATATAAATATACAGAAAATCCAGAGCAGTGAAAAGACTTCTAGCCTCTGCCAGGATATGAGCCCAGGCCTCCTGCTTTATATGTGTTAGCTCAGTGGTTAACACAGATGCCTTCCAATCATAAAGTATGAATGTAAGAGACTGACTTTAGTCAGCTTGCGGCTTTGATAAGCCAATGAGGCTTCGTCGCGAGTTCCTGCTTGCAGGAGGATCTAAAAAAATCCATATGTGGACACCCTAACCAACTTACCAAGCATGTATTTCTTTCAAAAAAACACACACTTAGAAGACCGTAGTCTTAATGATTCCATAGGTATCGATATCATCTGAGAATATGCAGATCAGCCCCTAGTCACAAAAAATAATGACACTAAATTTATCCAAAATATCAATATTTCAACTGTTCATGTTCATTTCAGAAGATGTTGCATTTTTGCATCATAGCAGTGCTGCATACCTTCTAAGCAGTAAAACCCTGCAGGACAAGGCATGCAGTCTTCTTCCTGACTACCAAACTGGACCCCACGATATGTGTTATTAGAGCAAGGTATCGGATCCATGGCTCCCTCAGGACAGTAATGGGCTGCAGGACAGGGTCCAGCACAGGTGGTGTTAGGCTCGCATTGACCCTGGTCAAAGTTTGAGTCCGGGAAGTTGCCATCAGGAGTGTACTGGTAGCTGGTACTGAGACAGAAGTAGCCCTCTGCACAATCTCCCTGAATCTCTCCGCCCCTGGTAATAGAAATAAATTAGAAATATAAGGTGAAAGGTCATTTAAGCTGGTGTGTCTCCATTCTTTGTTCTTTATTTTTTGGCAACAAAGGATCCATTCGACATGTAATTATCTTATGATATTGCAATGTACTGTAATGGAATTGTGCTGTACTGTACTGAGTACTATACTGAGCACTGTACTGCGTATTGTACTAAATATTGTACTGAGTAATATGCTGAGCACTGTACTGAGTACTGTACTGAGTACTGTAATGAGTATTGTACTAAGTATTGTAATGAGTACTGTACTGAGCACTGTACTGAGCACTGTACTGAGCACTGTACTGAGTACTGTACTGAGCACTGTACTGAGTACTATACTGAGTACTGTACTGAGTACTGTACTGAGTACTGTACTGAGTACTGTACTGAGTACTGTACTGAGTACTATACTGAGTACTGTACTGAACACTGTACTGAGTATTATACTGAGTATTGTACGGAGTACTGTACTGAGTACTGTACCGAGATCTGCACTGAGTACTATACTGAGCTCTGTACTGAGTATTGTACTACATATTGTACTGAGTACTATAATGAGTACTCTACTCAGTACTGTACTGAGTACTGTAATGTACTGAGTTATGGACTATACAGTGCTGCAATCTCAAGTTTCAACATTTTTCAGTTCAAGTTTTATCATTTATGTTTTAAAGTCTTGATTTAATATCACAGAGCCTATATAAAGAAAAAGCATATAGAAATTTAAAATAAAAAATAAAATAGACACAAATTTAAATTTTACCTGCAAAACTTTCCTGAAACACATGGCAAGCATTCATACTCTGACTTGAGACCTGTATCATTGGCATAGGTGAATGTACCATTAGGACAGGATATTGGATATCTTGTGGCTAGTGGGAGAAAATGAGCAATACACGTTTAGCTACAACAATACAAAAAACGTAAAGCAGAATTAACAAGACAGAAGGCAAAATGTGACTGTTTGAAGAGGATGTTGAAAGGGTGTTTGTTCAGAGTACCCCTTAATACCAACCTTCAGGACAGTAATGATATGGAGGTTCCATGGAGCTCTGACAGCATTATGCATGGAAAGAGGTTCTCTCCTTACTCCTACCCCCCCCCCACCCCACCACCCAACCCTTGCCTCATTAGCAGTCCAGCATCATTCCTATAGTTATTGCTAAGCACTGTTCAGAGTACTCCCTAATACTCACCCTCAGGACAGTAATGATATGCAGGGCATGGTGTGGGATCTGGTTCCAATGAGCTTTGACAGTAATACCCAGCTTGGCAAGGGATACAATTTGACCTTCCTTCGTTAGGCTGGTAGTAACCGACCTCACAAGGCACTGGTGCGAGGGACCCCTCTGGGCAGTAGTGACCCACGGGACACTTGTAGTTGAGAGGAGCAGGAGTGGTGACTGTTGCATTAGCTGGGCAGTAGAAGCCTGCGTAGCACTCATCAGTGGCGTTAACCTGGCCGGACATGTTACAGTAGAATCCTCCCGGACAAGGATCACACTCGTCCAATGATGCAGCACCTGTAAATAAGAGAATCATGAATGAAAGTTGTACTCACTTGTCCCAGCTATCCCCACTTACAATGCATGCAGAGCATACAAAATAAACTGTGTTATGCAACATTAACTTAATTTCTAGAGGATAACTAAATGGTTTTATGCACATTTATTCCTTCATTCATTCATTCCTAATCCAACCAATCAGATTTCTCTCAATTTGCATAGCGCATACCTAATCAAACCAATCAGATTTCTCTTCATTTGCATAGTATGTATGTATGTATGTATATGTGATCTTCCCGCAAGCAGGAACTCGCGAAAGAAGCCATGGAGGCTTATAGACTCACAAGCTGACCGAAGCCAATCTCTCGGCACACATCCATTTAACGTCCATGTCGGGAAGTTGTTATTGAACAACACCCTTGCCAGACGTGCATACCTAAATTGCTTCTGATGGTTCCTGGAGGACATTGCTCTGGTGCAGGGGTGCCTTCCACACAATAGTGGCCGAGTGGACATAGACCATTGTCTGGGAACTCGCTGGTGCTCGATGGTACCTTGTCATCGGCCCCACCCTCACAGTAATACCCTGACTGGCAGTATCCTGAAGGATGAAAGGGGGGAAAATAGGAAAAGTATGATTGTGCGATAGTAATGAAAGTTGGAGATACAATGTTACTATTACTGCCAAAGGTATTACATATCTATTGATGGTGTAAACTTGGTTTGCTGCTCTTGTTGATGGTTGAGTCCTTTTTGTGTCTTTGGTTGTGTAAGCTTTGTTGGGTTTATTTTAATAGGAATCTTCAACAAGTTAAGTTACAAACTTTAAAGCTATCCTGATTTGATGATCTACTCCAACCACAACAACTTTAAACGACATGAAGGGGAGAGGCATAAATTCATTTGGTTAGGTGGTTGATGAGAATAAACTCTTTAGTCAACTGAATGGTGAAAGTAAGTAGTAGATCCATCTCAACTCAAAAGTCACTAATAATCATCTCAGCATACCAGTATGCTGTAATTATGCTTCCTCTGAAAGTCCTGAGCAATTGAATTGCATCAGAAAGAAAAAGGTGGGGTATATCTGTACAATAAAAATAAAATGGTAATTTCTACGTAAAAAAGAGTTTACACTTACTCAATAAAGGTAATTAAACAGTCTATCATTCTAATAACAGCAACAAGACTTTAAGGCATTTAAATATATTATACCATCAAGTTTTTACTGGAAAGTGATAGAATTATGCTCAAAATGGACATCTTGAACATAACACACCCCACCCCTTTCCAGGATCTGAATTTTAAAAAAATCCTCCACCCTTATCCTGGATCTAAACATAAGACACCCCCCCACCCCTAATCCTGGATCTAAACATAAAACACCCCTATCCTGGATCTAAACATAAAGACACCTCCCACCCCTATCCTGGATCTAAACATAAAGACATCCCCCAATCATTATCTTGGATCTAAACATAATACTCCTCCCACCTATATCCTGGATCTTAGGGTATTAAGATGGATTGCTTCCATCATCTAGTTTCAAGCCTCCATCTAAAAAGCATCAAAACACTTGCTACGAACAGGGATGACAAGTCACTCGGTAACCTCTGCCTCTCACTGTTGGAACCAACGAAAGGAGGACATTTTCTAAACATCTTAGTAAAATCTCTTGACGTCATATCTGACCAAATCAAACTGGTATCAAATATTGAAGACCTACCTGACGGATAGCTGTTGCCATATCCTTCACAGTATTGTCCCGAGGGGCAGTATGAACACTCTTCCTCCATACTGATACCTGTAATGTTGTTGAATGTTCCTGGTGGACAAGGAAGCGGGACAGACTCATCGTATGGGCAGTAGTACCCTGCAATGGGTAGAATGAAAGAAAA
>KN885996.1:151328-163093 GCA_000934455.1 Apostichopus parvimensis
ACATTAATACACAACAGCCAAACAGTCCCCTCTGTGATAACACATATTGGGACTTCAGAGGAGGTTCTCACCTCTTAAACTAGGGATTGCTGGTACTGGGGGTTATTTTGTCAGAACGGTAGGCCAACGTTTACGATAACTTACTTGTATCACTGTTGTACGTCCCAACTGGACAAGGGAACTGGTCTATGTATTCAGTGCCCTCTGGACAGTAATGTCCTGTGGGACAGTCTTCAGGTATAACTGTAGCATTCTCACAGAACTTGCCTGATAAAAGATCAGAAAGGTTTCAGTTTTTTACCTCTAGAAGTAGGAAATGTGATATAAATGCGCAAACAGAAAGAAGTGCAAATGTTTGCCAAGCTAATCTTCTGTCCTCGTAAACAGCTCTTCCCACGTTTCAGATATAGTGATACTTGCTTTGAAGCTACCTTGACTAGAGTTATTATGGAGCACACTATAGATACTAGTATCAGAGAAAAAGGTAGAAAGAGACATAAGAAAACAGCTTGCCTGACACCTGAATTGTTGTGAGATGTTTTAGTAAATTGCATCGTGCACTGATCACATAGTATTATAATACGCACGTCATCCAATGATACTATACTTCACAGTAGACTGCATTAAACATAACATTACTTTAATGTTGTGTCACATGACATTGAGTACAGAGTGTGGTATAACACATTTCATGAAAGGATATCATATATTACATTAGATTGTGCATGAGACATTACATTACATAACATTGTATTACATAACATTGCTTACGTAGTTTTGCATTACAAATTTCATTTTAAAATGGATACTTTATAGTCTGCATGAAACATAACATGGAATCATGTAACACTGATTACATTATAAGTATTTCGTTTTAAATTCAATAAACATTGTATTACATTGCATATTAAACATTGGTTATACGGTAAATTACCCATTTCATTACAATATTATTAAATTAGATTTATATTAAGACTAAATGAAAACATTATGATATCTAACATTGTATTACATACATACATACACACACGCACATACACACATACATACTGTACATACATACATTCACATACATACATACCTAACTACATTATGTCTCATCTATGATTAAATCGGCATATTAAACCTAATAGCTCCTACAATGACTGTTCATAAAATGGAACAATATTTTTTCACCCAAATTGCGGCCATGATTAACGAAAGATGGTGAGCCGTAATCGAGGATCACCTAAACTGCCTCAAGAAACAGAAGAGATGATGGAAAATACCTATTATCTACTACACTCAGGAAATGTGGGAGGGTTTACTCAATTTAATGATGACAATAAATTATAGTTCTTCTCCTTAATGCAGTTCCATTATTCTCATTCATGAGAGCCCCTTAACTTACCCGCAGGACATATTTCACATTCTTCCATCTGGTACCACCTGGCATGCCACCCTGCTGGACAGGGGGTCGGAAGGGGTGACCCAACCGGACACTCATGACCTGGCGAACAGATTCCGCCGGTGCCTGTGTTGTCTGTTCCGTTTGGTGCTCGGACATTGCAACCTGATAAATCAACCGGAAAATGATAATATTAGTATTCAAGTCCCTTTCTCAAGAATTCTTCCATTTCATGTTCGTGATACTCCCTCCATTTTTTTTTTCAAGGGACAGCTCAAAACATTTCTGTTTGATTCCTAGTTTTTTTTTTCTCCTTTGGTTTTCTTTTTCTCATTCCTACTTTGTATTAAAGCACTTTGAAACGCTGTATTAAGTGCTATATCAATGTAATTTATTATTAATATTATTATTATGATTATTACTACTCAAATAACATGAGTTGTAAAGTCCCTTCGGCAAAAGTTTACTGAGACGTTATCATAGTTGCATCGAAACAGAACCCAAAAGGCAACATTCTGCTGGTAATACAACTCTGAACAAAATCCTGCAATTAATATTCGTTTACATAAACATACAGGTACTTATGGAAATGATATTGTTATTTTCTTCTTCAAAATAAGTTCTTATGTTCGCAATACATATCCACATTAAGGCCTCCAAAGTCCACAGATATTGTTCTCTGTTTCACTAATATCAAAAGACTATCAAATTCCTCTAACTAGAACATTGATTAATTTAGGCTTCGGATATTAATATCAAATATATACCAAAGTGAAAAGAGAACTACCCCACCACTTTTAAATCTTTATTCGCTTAACATTTGTGACGAGCGCCGTCGTTTTGATGTTACGCTTTCGCGTTGTTAACAACTCGTTTAGCAACATGTTAATATTTCTGATGAGAATTACCTGAATAAAGCATTAAGACAAATGAATGAATGTCCATTTTGACCGGAAGGGTGCTTTTGTTTACATGGTAACATGATTTCAGCTTCATAAATCCATCATAATAATTCATAAATGCTTTCATGCTGTATGCAACGTTCATTATGTAAATATACATCTAAAGGCTTAGAAACTGAAGGTATAAATTCTTCATTGCATATTTTAAAGTCTGAGATCTGTTGTAGGATACTTCCATAAATGGGAAGAATATAATAGCACAGAAGCGATAAATAGCTTTTGAAGAGAGACGGTGTGTTTTGAGGTTAGAAGGGGCTGATATTAAACTGGAGGAGGGTATGATACTGCACATCAAATCAACTTCAAAATTCACATTTAACAATTTTCGATTAGACCATAGCCTAAAGTAGATCAACAAAATGAGAGCAATTTGACACTGTTGATGACCAAGTCACGTGATAACACTAATTACTCACTGGTCATTCGGTCTGCGATTTAAAAAACTATCTATTTTATATAATTGAGTCAGACTTAGGTTGTCATTCGCCTGTTACTAGAAAGACATATATGACTGATATCACATATGTATTTGTATTGCACATCAGTCTGATGATCACATCAGATCCAATCTTACTTGCAGAGCAGCTGTCTTCGATGAGGATACATTTTCCTCGAAATCTTAACTAAAATGCATGATGGTAGAGATATGAACCATATGGGACCCTAATACACTAATTTACATACTGCCCTAGTTCTTCTAAGCTACCGTACTCTTGCTCCAGACGCAGTCAGGCTTTGTATAACTTACTATAGTCAACCCCTTGGATAAATATAAGGTTTCCCAAGCTTTAATGCTACAAGCTAGTAAAAGCTTGAATTTGATAAGCTAGTCAAAACATATATGGTAAAAGCTAATCAAACGCGAATTCCATGAGCCAATATAAGTTTGCGTACTAAAAATAATCAAAGCTTTAATGCTATAAGCTAGTCAAAGCTTTAATGCTATAAGCTAGCCAAAGCTTGAATTCTCTAAACAAGTAAACGTTTTAATGCTATTAGCTAATCAAACTAGAATGATATAAGCTAGCTAAAGCTTAAATGCTACAAGCTAGTCTGACCTTGAGACTTTAAGCTAGCCAAAGCTTGAACTTATAAGCTAGTCCAAACATGCATGGTATAAGCTAATCAAACGTGAATTTCATAAGCCAATATAAGCTTGCATACTAAAATCATCAAAGCTTTAATGCTATAAGCTAGTCAAAACTTGAATGACATAAGCTAGTCAAACCTTGAATGCTATAAGCTAATCAAAATTTCATGCTATAAGCTAGCCAAAGCTTGAATGCTATACGCTATTCGAAAGCTTTATTTTTAATAACTAGCAAAAGCTTGAATGCTATACGCTAGTAGATAGCTTTCTTAAAAGCTGTTCAAAGCTTGAATGTTATAGTTCATCTAATGGTTTAAGAAGTTTTGTTGGTTGTAAGACGAAGCTAAAACGAGGCCAGTTTAATAATCCTTTGAATTAATATTTGACAATATATTGACGCACAAATTATATATACTTTCTGCGCGTGACGCAGCTAGAAATGTTGACATGCTGACATGCATTTTCTGTGTTAGTTTAAGAAGATCCCTTGCGTGATACACTTGTCTATGCAACAACCGTGATGAATTTAAAATGAAAATAATAAACTTTTACGTCAGGGAGTGTTACCAGAATATGCATGTGATAGAACTTTATTTCAGGTCGGCCATTAGAGAGTATGTAAATGTATATGGGAACCTATTATTGTGTTAAGGGTTCGGTTGAAAGGGAGAAGGGAGAATATAGGCTAGTTGTTAACAGATTTTTTATTTAGGTTATGCAACATCGAAACCACCAATGAGTATTATATACTATGATGTGATAATACTATCAATCAATCCATCGTTTATACTCCTCAAACGACACGGCGTTCATGAAGTCCACAAATGAATATTCATTTCATTAATATGGACAACTTGATCTCCCCATATTCTTTGAAGTTATTCATCTACAAAATGATGTGACGATACTTGAACAGCTCCTTTGTTCTTAAAGAAACATGCCGCAAGCATTCACAACATTTACCTTCCCACGTGTAATCAAGTGACTACACTGCATCTAAATAATAAATATATTAACGATATCCTTCTACTTTCTTATCGACCAACATTACCTAAATGCATACAACCAAATTTGTGCGATAATTAAATATTAACCATTTCCAGGCAAATCGATCAAACTTACAATACAGTTACCATGATAGAGACGACTCATTAACATGTTTCTCATTTCATTAAAGGTTAGCAAATGTCTATAAAATATGAATGAAGAAATGCATATATCAGCATAAGTTAGAAATTTGCAATTTGTATTTCATGATCATAATCTGAATAATTGTCTTGACCACAACTCTCTGCAATTGAGGTAATCATTAACTTCTCGTTAATTAATTTAGTCAAAAAGAATGAACGCACAAACCAAACAAATGATTATTACATCAGCATATATTAATTAAAGTAATCAGTAAAAATTGTTTGATTCTTGAAGGGATCATGCTGTTCATAAATGGATTGAATGTAGGGTTAGAAAGGTAGAGTTTACAACTTGTGTAAATTTACTCAGCCAACTTTGAGTCTTCAGTATATACCCCAACCTGCATCAGTAATTAACGTATAAACATAGGTCCCGTATATCACTTAAGGTAGTAAAAACAAATGACAAGTTTGATAACATCACTGTGCGAGCTTAGGTTAATGACGTGTGATAGGTTAGTGTGATAGGTAGTGTGTTAGTTTAATGACGTGTGATCAATCAAACGTTAAGAGCAGCACTAGATGCTAACGATCCTTCGCGCTCATCATCATAAATAATATTGCCGCACCATTATACTGAATTTATTCTGTTCCTTACGATTCGAGTTAGATGTCATGTTAAGGTAACGTATACTCTTCGCTGAGCAGCACATCAATTTAGAAAAGATATAATACGTGCCCGCAAATTGTTGCGATAAAGGGATCAATTTTGTGGCACAGAAAACGATATTTTATATCAGAGTATAAAATATGTAATTCAAATTATATTAAAATATAGATGCAGAGTTTGTGCGTGGGACTAACACCTCGCACCCAATGGACATAAATATTAATGCTGTATCAAACACAGCATTCAGATAACGTATTCTTTATAACTCCAAATAGTACCAAAACGTGAACAAATCGCCATTTTAAACTATTGTGTATACCTCATTCCCACAATACGTACACTCCGGTAACTTGGTAACAACACTTATTTATTGAATTCATTAATATGTTGTTAATGTAACTATGGAATCTTCTATTGTATACACCGAATCGTAGAGGTTACACATGATCTTCACATTACAGATGAAAACTGCGGGTTTGTAATTTAAACCAGTAAACGTATTTCTGTGGACGACAAGGTAAATTTGCTTTTTACATTTGAAACATCTTCGAACTATGAGTTACTATAATATATCAATTGTTATGCTACACGTGAGAAACATTGCTACTAGCAATCTAGTGATAGGTGGCACTCTTGTCTATGAGATATATGGTGATATATGCAGTGATGTATGGTTACAATGACTTACTGGATTATATGAGTACTTACTGGGGGTAGGAGCCGGGGGGGGGGGCACTGGTGGCACGTGCCCTCACTTTTTTCCAAAATAGCAAATGTGCCCTACTGGCAAATAAAATATGCCCCTTTGATGAAGAACTGTCTTTTGGATATCTTAAACCTTTGTTAATTTTAATATTTTTATTTTAACTATTTATTTTTAGTGTGTATATGCTATTTTTAAAATGGCATCCCATATCTTTTTGTAGCACGGTTAACAATTAACAATCTCAATAAATAGTATAGATAGCATATACTAATACAACATATATATTTGAGTGATATGGCCGGTGTGTATCGGTTTATAGCATAACGAGTGGTGGTTTTGGAATGAGAAAGCGCCCCTCTGATGTTGTGCCCCCCCCACCCACTTTTTGGAAGCTTCTTACCCCCCTGGGTACTTAACATTCGGTCATAGAACTTGTCACTTTCTATTGATTAGACATAACTCCATATTCATTTCAGGATGTCTCAACATTTTCCATGTAGTGTAGCTATTATGCTACTTAAAGCATGTTAGTCAAAGATGTGTCCTTATCTTCTTGACCGGGTTTCAGGGATGTACTGTCATTATACTCTATCAGTTAGCTATTTTATTACTTACCATTCTGGTCAGCGGCGGCGTCCTTGTCTAACTGATCAAATGCTGCGACGTCAAAGGCAACTTCTCTTTCCAATCTCTCGTGGATATGCATTTTATTCACAAATTCACACTATTGTCATCAATCAGTTGATAATGATGTAATGATTTACATGGAGAGCGTGAAGCCGACGGGTACTTGGGGGCATTTTCATGACATATTTTAATAATTTGTCGGATACGTGTTATATACTTGTTTGTGTATGCTGATTATGTATTTGATATACGCGATACGTGAAACAAACAAGTCTTTCTGAAAATAGCTAATGTTAAAATTTCGTAAATTCTTTATTAACTACAGTGAGTTATACCCACACATCCTTGTAACTTGAAAACAATTCGGTTGAACAAGAATCGAGGACACGGAGTACTCATTGCAGTTCAATGCCAAGTTATATATGTATACAAACTTAATGCAGCATAATATCCATTCTTTTAGGTCACGGTGCAAGTAAATCTGTGTCATATTTACTTTCGAGAATGACCTGTTTTCGCTCCTAATTAATCGTAGTTTTGAAACATTTTGAAATAAAATTTAAATGTAACGTAATTAAATATGTGTTCTAACATTGATGCCGATCATTCATACCGTAAAACAAGGCAAATAAAGACAGCATCTGAAGTAAAGTAGATTCCTTTCAACTAAATTTACAGATTTTATTCCATTGTTGGTATATAGCGTATTGATACTTCAGTTTCATTGGTGAGGCCATTTGGGCAATACCTTGTGATATCATACATGAAATGCAACTCTCCTCTTCCCCTCCTGTTAACATTGAAATGATTATACTTAACCTTGGAAGATAGTTTAACTTTGTGACGAGAATGTTTATGTGATCGGAAGGTCTATGTAACGGGAAGGGTTATGCTGGTACAATGAAGTGACTACATCACTATCAAAGAACAAGAACCATTCTATTTTCCTCTATGAAAACAAAAGTCGTTGCCCAATGTACGCATCCAACTAAATGAACAAAGACGATGTTTGGACCAATCTGCTGCGTTACTCTTTATATCCATTGTGTTATGTGTACATGTTTTTACCTCTAACTTTGCGTAACTCACACAGTAATCCAATGTTCGGCGTTACTATTTATTTCCATTGTGTTATGTGTACATGTTTATACCTTTAACTTGCGTAACTCACACAGTAATCCAATGTTCTGCATTATTCTTTATTTCCGTTGTGTTATGTGTACATGTTTATACCTCTAACTTGCGTAACTCACACAGTAATCTAATGTTCGGCGTACTCTTTATTTCCATTGTGTTATGTGTACATGTTTTATACCTCTACCGTACGTAACCCACACTGTGATCCAATCTGCTGCATTACTCTGTATATTGTATATTGTGTACATGTTTATACCTCTAGTTTGCGTAACTCACACAGTAATCCAATCTGCTGCGTTATTCCTTATTTGCATTGTGTGATGTGTACATGTTGTATACCTCTACTTAGCGTTACTCACACAGTAATACAATCTGCTTCATTACTCTTTTTATATAAATATATATATATATATATATATATATAATGTATTGTATTATGATATATTGTGTACATGTTTATACCTGTGACCTCGTAACTCACACAGTAATTGGTATTCCAAATGAAATTATGAATATCTATCACTTACACAAACACACAACTACACAATCACCCACACAAACACCCTCTAAAGTAAATATATTCAGAGATGTGAATGTACACATGTTACATTTACATACTGAATGCTTGAAGTAATTGATAACCATTCATTAATATCAAGTCAACACGCATGACAAAAAAAACATATAATTTTGTATCCAGTTTATACTGTACTAATTAGGAAATTTAACTCTTTAAAAAATAAATGGTGCAATTACGAACATGTAAGGAATGTTAGGAGAGAGGAATCAATGACAGATTTTAAATAAACGGAATATACCTAACGTAAGAGATATATTAAATATTACTATATCCTACTATAACAGCTGATAACTGTAAGTTTTTAACTTATAAGATCATAACCAAACTTGTTTCCCCATTTGTTCTCTCTGTGGTCGTAGATTTCTTATTCGATTACACGCCAGGATGTCGTATTAAGGTGGGGGTGCTTGCACAATTTGAAAGAAACTTAAAAATATTCAGATCAGCAGCAGAACATTTTCGGCTTTTAAATCTAAACTTGAGAAATAATGATGACAACAAGAGGATAATGATCATACTTCTAAAGAAATAGAGATATCCACGAGTTTATTTTGCTTTACGCTTTGTTTCCCTTCAGATAGAGACAATACTGATATAAGCGTTGTCCTTGATTACTTCATATATCCAACCTTCAAACTATACCAATATTACTTTTTCCTCATTCAAATGTTTTTTTTTTCTTCAAATAGAGACAATACTGAGATACAATTTCAACTTACAGGATATTTCTGTTTTTAAGAAGTCCTCTGTTCAACGAAATCAGTCTATAACTAGTCTCAGTTACAAGTCAAGATAACATTTGTCCTTTGTTACTTCATAAATCCAACCTTCAAACATCAAGATTACTTTCACTTCATTCTCTTAGGTTGTTTTTTTCCTTTTGTTCAAATAGAGACAATCTTCAACTTACAGGATATTTCTGTTTATAAGAAGTCCTCTGTTCAACGAAATCAGTCTATAACTAGTCTCAGTTCCAAATCAAGATCACGTTTGTCCTTGTTTACTTCATAAATCCAACATTTCAACTATGCCAAAATTACTTTCACCTCATTCATTGATGTTTTACTTGTTTACTTTACAGTTTTCGGTTTACAATAGACCACTTGAAAATCATCATATGTGTTAATTAAGGGTAACCATATTTACTTTCCAAAGTTATTGACCCATTTATTGATTCTCGAGTTGGAGGTAACTTAAAAGCAATATACATTTATATAATTTTTATAACTCAATGAGGTCGTTACCCTTAGCAACATAACATATCTTTCAGAGGACGGACGGCGTGTTTGTTCGTGACGTCAGAAGTGATGCTCTCCATAGCTGTTTTTTATGTCGTTAGAGACATAAATAGTTTCAAGCTTTAATATAATATAACATGTGAATTTCACTACAGCTAATTGCCTCAAAACGGCAGAAACTAACCTTATGAACTAAATACAGAAGAGTACTAGAGATGTTGCTAAGATAAAAAAAAAAACCTCAGATGACCTCTGATGACCTTCTCCTCCACAAAGAGTAGACCTCCTCTACTCAATGTGATACATCCACAACCAAGGTATCAGATCTACCAGAAATTCCTTCCTTGAGATATTGTGCTTACAAGTTTTTCACATTTTGATATTTTGCAACCTCAAATGATTTTGACTTTCTCAGTAAAAAACTAAGCTTCTTTTTCTGAATATGGGGTGCAAGTGTTCTATGAATGAAATTTTGTCCATACCTTTGTAAACAATTTCTAATGTAGACATTTTTAGGATTTTTATTTATTGTTAAATGGCAAAAATATAACCTCTTTTATATTATTCAACTTAATATAATTTTTTTTGGGTATAATTAGTATGTGTAGCTGACAGAGTTTCATTATTTCTGAAACCTTACAAAGACTGTGTGCACTAACGATGTTATTCCTTAACAGCAATCTTCTACATATGTAGAATGCTTTTTTGACCTGGCTTTCATGTCAAACCTTTACAATGACTAGATCATACAACATGTTCTTTTATTGGCTTTCATCAAGGGCATAGGAACCAGGGGGGCTGAGGGCTGAGGGCGCCAGCCCCCCAGTGAAAAATATGGGGGGGAGGAAGTATCATTCTGCCCCCCGCTTCGCAAGTCAGAAAACCCCTTTTTCATTTCCAAATGAGAAAAAAATCTCATTTGGGGCACCAAATTGCATCTAAGTCCAGGTGAAAATGCAAAATTATTTACAAAATGGAGTGGGTGTTGAAGTGTGCTATATTGCACCAAATTGCATCTGAGGCCACCTGGAAATGCAAAAAATTTCCAAAGGGGAGGGGTACACCCCCTCCCCTTAAAACAACCCGAGGCCGGCCATCAGTCATCAGCCCCCCCACTCAAAAGTACCTTCCTACGCCACTGGCTTTCATGTTACAAGATAGAACATTATTTAAAAGATATATACCTACAAAGCTTCCATGTTTGGTAAAATATTTGTGCCTTCTTTGTTTAAAAACATTACAATGCTTTAATATTTGCAAAGAAAGTTTGGCTAGAGAATGGAAAGAGAATTCACTTTGTCAAAAACTGGTTTATAGATAATTCTGTGGTTTGTCCCCTCAATTCAAAGATACACGTTTCCACGTCCCTTGGGGTGTGCCCCCCAGCGATGAACATCTCACAGCCCCTCCTTTATGCAGGAAGCTACTACTACTACTCAAATGGCCTTGTCCAATGGGACTTTCAATACAAGAAACATATATGCCTCGGACTTGTCCATTAAGACTTAAATACATCTTGAGATATAGTGCTTACAAGTTTTTCACATTTTGATCTTTTGCAACCTCAAATGATTTTGACCTTCTCAGTACAAAAACTGGGCTTCTTTTTCTGAATATGGGGTGCAAGTGTTCTATGTATGAAATTTTGTGCATACCTTTGTAAACAATTTCTAATGTAAACATTTTTAGGATTTCTATTTATTGTTAAATGGCAAAAATATAACCTCTTTTATATTATTCAACTTAATATATTTTTTGGTATAATTAGTATGTGTAGCTGACAGAGTTTCATTATTTCTGAAACCTTACAAAGACTGTGTGCACTAACGATGCTATTCCTTTACAGCAATCTTCTAAATATGTAGAATGCTTATATTTCAAGGGACAGCTCAAAACATTTCTGTTTGATTCCTAGTTTTTTTTTTCCTTTGGTTTTCGCTATATCAATGTAATTTATTACTACTCAAATAACTTGAATTTAAAGCCCCTTCGGCAAAAGTTTACTGAGACGTTGTCATAGTTGCATCGAAACAGAACCCAAAAGGCAACATTCTGCTGGTAATACAACTCTGAACAAAATCCTGCAATTAATATTCGTTTACATAAACATACAGGTACTTATGTAAATGATATTGTTACGGCCTGTTTGTTCGTGACGTCAGAAGTGATGCTCTCCATAGCTGTTTTTTATGTCGTTAGAGACATAAATAGTTTCAAGCTTTAATATAATATAACATG
>KN885997.1:0-25669 GCA_000934455.1 Apostichopus parvimensis
AAAAAAGTGCTATCAAAAAAGTATAACGCATGGTTCTATCATCGTAGCGTGCAATAGAGCGGATTTTACATGCAATCGACGAGCAATTGACCAATCAAATGGCTGGAATATAATTAGGTGTTGTATAAAACTATATATTAAACTAGTACTAAACTGGTACACAAAATCTGAATACTAAATTATGTCCTACACTAAACTGACTGTCATATATAACAGTATATAACAGTATATAACATTATATATAAATATAACGCTCTATCTATATAACTATAACACTATATATAGTGACGACACTTAAGCCACGTACACTGCAAGAGGAACTGTTAGTGTGATTACTAAATACTAAACAACACACAGTTTGTACAATACATCAGATATAGCTCTATCAACAAAGGCAGGTGAGGAGGACAGAATCATATAATAAACAAGTTTGCCAAATTAAAACAATCAATTCGCCTTGGGAAAACTTTGCACATATAATTATGTCAAAATTGGGTTTTTAGGTCCCTCCCAGCAAATTGTGTGATGATTCCCATGTAAGCTTCATCTCACATAGGTGAGATCAATTTTTTTTATCCATATAGGAATATTTCAAATTTGTTTTATTACACATAAAATATTTTCATCAGCATCTTATATATCTAGTGAGATCAGACAAAAATGCAGAGTCTTCATTTACAATACTAGTTTAGGTGGATTCATGTCTTAGCCACCACAAGATACTTAATTACTACCCAAATAGCAATATTTTATTCATTTTTATGTGGTCGTGGACATAATCGAGTATCCCATTGCAATGGATACAGTACATTAGATGTGGTAGTACAGTTTTAACCATTGATATTCTAATTGCCAGGTCAAAGTTCACAGATTTCTGTCATCTTCTCTTTCTTATAGTACATTGTGGAACCATTCACTGTGGAGGGCTCTTCAAGGACTTATTCAAGTATACCATTCAAACATTTACAGTTGGATACCCCTGGACCTGTTTTGAAGGATATGCCCTTTGACCTCACAAAGGAATACTTATATGTCATGACTGCCACAAAGGTAAGTAAGAAATATTGTTGTTATTATTGAAAACTTGCTGGAGGCTAAAGGGAATCTATGCGTTCATGATGGCATATGTATGAGGGTGTATATTCTGGTGAGGGTAAGCTCAGTTCAGTACAGTTTATTTACTCTTGCATAAAGAAACAAAGGATCTTTACAAAAGTAAAGTCACTGTGACAGATTGTAAACTCAGTAACTCAAGAAATGCAACTAGGTTGAATTCACAAACCCTTCTCACAGAAATGAACACAGGAACGCTTGAGGCGACCTGTTGCTTTGTTTTCTTACAAGGTTTACTGTAGCATGGTATGGGGCATGAGTAAATGTGTAGTTTTTTGTTTGTTTTTTGTATCACTTGATCCAACCCATTTACTATGACACAGCTTCATATTTCTTATAAAACTTTGGTTGGTGAAAAGTTAACATTTAGCTAAATTTGACTCCACACAGGTGTATAAAGTGAAAGTCAGTACCTGTGCACACTATGTGGAATGTTCAGCTTGCGTATCAACCCATGACCCCAATAACTGTGGCTGGTGTGGTGGGTCTTGTACCACCAAAGCTGAATGCAGGATGTCAGGGCAAACTCTGGATTGGAATCAGAGTGTTTGCTCTCCGGCAATATTCCAGGTATACTTATGGTCACACCCATGGTGTTGTTCCTATTTACATGTGTGAGACATACGTTCATCAGACATACTAGTTGTGTATGATTAAATGAATCAGTGAGAATGCGCTTGCAATATTGTGAAAAGCGAAATTATTTTTTTCCTTTCAAAGAATAACATTGTCCAATCAAAGCAGTCTCTACATTAAAGATCAAAGCAGTTGCTTTATGACAAAGTTTCCTGAAAAAATTGACATCATTATTTCAGGTTTGTACGTTCATAATGGCTCGTATTGCATTCTTTTGAACAAGATTTTTGAGAATAACAGCTTTCAAGTTTGATCGTTAAATTTGTGCAGAAGTGAGACATTTTCTATTACAAGATTGTATCCATATCAAACACAGTACTGAACTCAATCAAACAGAAACATTTTATATAGTGCCAAATTATGAACAAAAGTTTTTTCAAAGGCGCTATGAGACAGTTACATGACATTTAACTATTGTACGCTTGTGCAAACAGGTAATTTTTTAGCAGTTTCTTGAAAATATCAATAATCAGAGTGTTTTTGATACAGTTTGGAAGAATGTTCCGCTCTTCGGGACCAGAACAACAAAAAGAACAATCAGCAGAGGTCACACTGTGACACAACACAGTGTTGCAGATCAATTCCAATAGCAAATGATGTCAACTTTGTTTGGATCAAACTGGGAGACTTTGATCCAGTCAGGGATCATAGTTTGATCATGCTGTAAAGCGTTGGATCAAATTTGTTCCATAAATGGTCACTGAATCGAAGTTTATTCCGGTTCAGTAATGACCTTTGTATATACCAGGGAGTAAATCAATGTATGCAATGTACTGCACTATACTGTGTTAATAAATATGTCTGTGTATTTAAATGGTTTCAGGTCTCTCCTACGACTGCTCCCCTTACTGGTGGAACCATGGTTTCCATCATCGGTGACAATCTTGGTTTTCTAGTCGGGAAAGGTGTTCACATGGTATCGATAGCTGGACAACCCTGTCAAATAAATGTAACAGCCAGCAACCTCCACAAGTAATTATATGGCTTCACATGTTTTACTTTTCTAAGTCCCCAGCAGTGTCCCCTGTTTGTTTGGTAAGAAGTACCTATTTTCCACTTTTGTTTTTGAAAAGAACCCTGTTGGGATGTAAAACAGTACCCTTTTGTTGACAAAACTAAATAGTGTCCTGTGTTCGAAGTGCTATTTTTATTTAAAAAACATTTTGTTGCAAATACCGCCGCACGTTACTCAGGAGGTGTTTGTTGCACAAAAGAAATGACTCAGTCAGGTCTGCCTTCATATATTCACAGCTTCATACATAGTTGAATACCCCTTGTTAAAACCATGTGGTTGCCCTCAATTTGGGAGTCATTAACTATTAATACTCACAGAGAAGCTTCATTGGCACAGAAATGAATGCTTCATATGCATTCCTTATGTTTAAATTTCATGTTTCCTCGTGGAATTTTGATGGATTAAAGTAAATAGGTTGTTGTTGTTCATTATCTGTTTTATCCTTTAAAGGTTGGATCTGGTATCGCCAGATTGCAGCAGATGTTAAACACAAAGTACAGCTATTACATACAGAGCTGTGTAATAACAACAAAGTGATATCAGATTGAAGCTAGTCTTAACTTCAGCATAGAATTCCTTCCCACATTTCTCATGTATTTTTAATCTGTATATAGAGAAGATAGTTTCAGGATGATGGCAAGCAATGAATTAGTTTTGTACAAAGGTCAATGTAGAATGACTTGACCGAATGGATTTCAACCAGTCTACTTCAGGATATCCTCACTAGTTTTGTTGCAGGTGCTAAACAGAAACCAATCTTTATATAGTTGTGACCTCCAGAGGTCATTTAAAAACATATTGTTTTATAGCAGTACTACAATGTGCTCATGACTCTTTATGAGGTAAACTCATGAAGAGGTCGAATATATACCAACAAACTTGCTGAATGTCAAGGTGCCATGCAGCTTCTCTAACTCCTTTTAGGCCTAAAGAGCAGCACATTAATATGCACCCATATAATCTCATTACCAGACAAGCATTTATCCTAGTGTTTGACTATGTATGTAAATTAGTCTTCATTTAGGATTATAACAATTAGCACTGCAACATACAAAGTGTCAAAGTATAAACAAATTTGTCAGTGCCTGGACCAAGTCTTCATTGGATGATGTTCCATGAATTAAAACCCTCAGTTAAATTGATCGTAATCACAATTAAAGCAATACTTCTCTTCATTTTGTTAAAAAAACAACAACAAAAAACCAACGATCGATATCAAACAACACCAAATGCAAATAGTTGTCTGGTAAATTTCTCATCAATAGCTTGATGAAAATTCTTGTCAAATGTAATCGCCACATCTACCTCTAAATTTTGATTGGCAATTGAAAAAATGTAAACCGTTTAGAAGAATGGTTTATAGGTTCAGCGATGTAAATAATCAGTTTGGAAAGCTTTCTGGTTCCTTTTCCCAGTTTCAAGTTAGCTGGCTGTGATTATGGCTTAACGTCCTTCACCAAAAAATACACTTGAACACATGTATGTGGAAGCTATATTCTGCAATTTGTTGTCTTAATATTACAATGGATGTTTATTATATTGAAAAAGTCTATCAATAATCTACACAAATATTGTATATTAAATCTTGATTAACTACACTTTTATATCAGACAAACATTACTAGTGCTACTTTGCATATAAGAATCAAGGCTGAAGTTGTTATTGTCATGAACAATTTGATGATAATTTTCACATAATTGCAACTTTTTGGACAGGAACGAAAACTTGATAACATTCTTGAAAATCATGGTTCAGTAGTATTAACTTAAGGAACGTGGCCATGACAACCAACCAACCCCCATTTTAATGTTTGAACTCATCAACCTACATTAATGTTCATTAAATGTTGATAACATTTGTATTTATTTCTGTAAATAGATTTACTTGCGCCGTGCCTGCAGTTCCTTCCCCTGTTCAGGGAGATGTAGCTGTCCATGTGGATGTACATGACCCAAATGGTGGCTTTCACATCACAGGAAATGCAAGCTCACCAGCCAACTATAGATTCACTTTTGCTGTGAGTGTATAGAGGAAGGACACTTCCTAATTGCAATGATTGAGCAGTATATTCAATAATGGATAGCTGAGTAATTGTTCCTGGAGAGAGTTTTAAAGCAACTTTCACTTTTGAAGCGAGATTTGGGAATAACAAACACTGATGTGAAGGGAAAACTGTTTTGTGCTTTTAAAGTTTAAATTTAGCTGCAGGACTGTGATAACACATGTTTAGTGTTCATGTTTTTACAATTAACATGTGATTATTCATAATGCAAGGCGAGTTTAAAGTAAAAACGGACCATTGTGGTAGCTTCATATGTGCAAAACATATGTTTATGTCGACCGAAAATTGCATTTGACTGGATACAATAATAATGTTTGAATAAAAGAATCATGGGTTAATTTGGCAAGAATTTAATTTTCAGAAAGTTTTCTGTTTTACTCCCTTGGGTAGTCAACAAAAATACTGTTACTGCTTTCATCTACACCATGGTCATGTCCTGTTGGCACATTGCTGTTTTCTTTCTACCGACCATGCACTGTGACTTACTCCCTTGAAAAAAGAAAGGGTGCATCTGGTAAAACTAGTTTACATGGCAAAGAACCATAACTGGAGTGAGGGATACTAAGATATTAACAACCGACAATCTAGAATATTTCCTCTGCCAAATAAGTGTTAGAATGTCTGTTACTGGACTATCTCTCTAACTTGAGTCTTATAAGTAAATATATCATAAACATTCACAAAGTTATGAAAGGATTTTCATTTTTGGAGATGGATGACTTGACTGGTGAATCATTACACATATCAAATGTTTAAGCCCTTAGTCAACTCATTATACATTTTGGCAGACTTATAAAAGTGTCATTCCCAATTTTGATTTAATCAATTTTTAAGAAGCGACGGGGCTTTTGCAAATTTTCACTTTCTTTAGTACCATTGATCTTATCCTTAATAGGAGCCGACTATTAGCTCCTTTGAGCCTATGAATGGTCCCTCATTGGGTGGAACAATTCTCAGTATCCGTGGTAACCATCTAGATGCTGGAAACACGCAGACAGTATCTGTTGCTGGGAAACCATGTGTGGTAACAAGGTAATAAAAGAGTTGTCTGAATTTTGAACTGTCATTTTGGAAAGTTGACATAAGCCATTAGACTTTGCTTTGTACTTTTATTGCATCCCCAGACCAGGGTTACACATTGATGAAAGAGGGAGGGGTCACAGGACTACAGCCTCGGGGGCAATGGGTCAATCAGTGGGGCCCAAGAAAATATGGGAAACAGAATGATGTAAACCCATTTTCATAAACAAGTGACATAATTGTCTGCTGGGTCTGACCTGGATGTCATGTGACACTGCTTGTGGCAGCAAACAATACTCTATATTTTTTCAAGTTTCAAGTTTATCTGTACCATCATCATTAATTTATATTTTATAACATGATTATGATTAATTAATATACTTATATATAATAAATGATATGCAATAATCAGTATATATATATACATATGATGGGTAGAGGAGTCAGAGTAAGCAAAGCTTTTCGAGTCTGACCCCTTACAATAAAGAAAGGAAAAGAAATAAAGAAAAAATAATTAGCAATGTGCTAATTACAAAAGAATAACAGCAACATTTCAGATTGGCCTAAATATGCATATAATTATATGTAATATGAAGTCGACATCAATTTTTTTCTCAACCTATTTTTAAAAGTATATAAAGTAATATTCAATGTGGTTTATCGGCTTGCAGTGTGGACAATCAGCTCCTGATATGCATCACCTCTGAAGGCCAGGAGAACACCTCTGGGAAGGTCACCGTCAGATTCGATACTTACACAGCCACCTCCAGAGAGAAGTTTACCTACTCCCAGGACCCATCTATCTCGTCCTATAAACCGCACGGCAGCATCGTTAGGTTCGTAATTTACGTCGCTTGACAAAATATTCCTCGTCTTCTAGTTGTGGTTTTGCATCATTTACAAATATCCCCCAAAACGGCAGAATTGATTGATTGTTTTTCGATGGGGCATTTACATCGTCTTTGTCATTACACATAAATAGCATGTACAATGGAAGTTAAGTACTTGCAAGAGGAATGACATTAATAGCATGCCAAAGTGTCATTGGTTTGTTTTTTTTCCTCAAAAGCTTGCAGCTGATTTATAGTATGCCACAGTACATGTTTTAGCTGATGTCACATAACCTGTTGAGCATAGGATACGATCAATTGTTGTCTCTTTATTTGATGTCATTCTGTCTGTTTGTCCACAAATTACATATTCTGCTTCTCTTATAATCTTTCATTGGTTTTATATACACATGCAAATATCAATCCTTAGTTGTTAGACTTTGATTTGAGATGTTTAGAATTTACTGATTTTGCATCGTGAGGAGGGGAAGTGAGGGAGGGACGAGGGGGGGGAGGGGGCAGAAGCTGTATCTTGTCGTTTTTATCTGAGAACATTTAGTAGTATTTTGCTTCCACAGAAGTTGAAAACATTTACTCATAAATATTGATGATTACTGAAGTTATGTAAAATTTCTTTGGATTTGGGATCATTGTCTGAACACCCATTGATGAGTGCAAGTTATTGAATATGAGCCTCTGCTCTACTTTGTGTATTTTAGACAAAGATCAGCTCTCAGTGCTATGTTACATAATATGATATTGCCTGTTTCCCTTGTGACTTCTAGTGGAGGAATTGTAATCTATGTGGAAGGACACACGTTTGACTCTGTACAAACCATGGCACTAGTTGTGAACGTTTCATCGTCATCTCTGCTTTATAAAGGGGTAAGCAATCTCCTTATACATATTACACATAAAGACAGATGGTTAAATGTCAATTCAACTTTAACATTGGCTAAATGTCAATAATTATCTCTGATTCTTTGTGAGATAAGCTTTAATGTGCAGCAGTTTTAAAGTTTAACTGCTACTTGTTCTGCACAACCAATCACAATGAAGATAGAATCTGTTTTTCTACTCTTTACTGTCTCACAAGGTTTTGATTGCTTCCTTTCGCTTGCCTAGTCATGAAAATGACACTCACGACATGTTAGGTTCTACATCGCTTCATTTCATGCTTCATTTAATTATATTGGGATACTCTTGAATGGCAGAGAGATCCAAGTGACAAAAAGGACCTATTCTGCCATGAAAGTTCAAGTGTTTGTGACTCGCGGTTCGCATGGAGTCAAAGAGTTTTGAAAACAAAACGTGTGGTATGCATTACTCCATGCATATGATCAGGCAATTCAGAATCGTTATGTGTTTGCCAGGATAGAATCAATTCATTGCACTTCAAATAGCATCTTTGGTGAAGAGGTCGAAATCATCATACATTCAGTTCAAATTTTTGAAACTTCAAGAAAATACATAATTTAATTAAGAAAAGAATTATATTCTCTCCTCTATGACACAATGGTGATGAGATTTTTTTATTATTCCAGTGAAACAATGAAATAGATATTATACCATCCCTAGTGTTTACAAAACCATTTTTGGAAGGTGGATGTATCTTTAAAGTTATATATATATATATTTATACCTGTGTGTACAACCTTGATCATATATAGATAGGAACTTTAATACACAGGGGTTCATGTTTGGCTCCATGGTTTAATTTCCTTTTGTTTCAAACCAGTTTCATTGTCTTAGCATAATACCAACCCAGATCAAATGCTTTGGAATAATTCTTTGAAATTTAGGTCAGTAAATGATTACTTGCATTATGAAAAAGTCACCCTCCTTGACTTTACCTGGATACACTTCAACCATTGTATGTCAAAGGAAGTTGCCCTGTTTTTAACCCATAAACAGGAAACTTGAGGTTATTTGTCTGATGTATGCTTAAGTCAAGTTCTTAAAGCAGTAACATTCCTGAGACATCCTGACATTAAAGAATGTCTGGACAAGACAGTAGTAGATCATGATATAAAGCTTTAAGCATCACTTGTGAATTGAATAACAGTCTTGTGAGGTGAGTAAGAGTTGGTCTTACATAGTGAGGTCATTAAGATTGTTCATGATAATAAGATAATATGATAATAAAATGTTATATGATAATAACATAAAAAGATGATAATATGATAATAAGATGTAACAAACACATTAAGTGAACTACCTGTATTCTGCTTCCTTTGTACAAGAAAACAACCTTTATTTTTAAAGTTATCATGGCAGGCTCATGTTGTACTTTGGTCTAGCCACAGGGCTGTAGTTGAGTCAAACAGATGCAGGTCACGATCCGAGTCCGAGACATGTCCAATTACAAATTAACATAAGCACGAGTTCAAGTCCCAGTTCAGAGAAATATTGACTAGACTAATACAACGTTGTATAATCAGGACTAAACTTACACACAAACCACATTTTTGTTACAATTGGAACATAACCTGAACATAAGCATTTTGATACTTTAAATTCAAGCCTCATTAAAATGGGGGAGGAGGGGGGGTGGGGGTAAACTGCAAACATGTGCATTTGGGTGTTTATTCCCCAACTATGTCTTTGTTCCTCTGTCATGGCATGCAATGTTATTACAGATCTTGTAACTCTTGCCAATCAAATGGCCATTGGGAAAATTATATGAGTGATCACGGTCATGCCTGAGCCTCTTGCAGTTGGTTCTTTAGTAAAGATAATATTAACATACACAGGAGCTTTGAGTGAAAAAAACAGCATGTGTTGATTATAGTGAAAGTTCAGTATATCTTTTCCTGTCCTTTTTTTTCCTGATGTCATATGTTTCTATTCTATGTCATTGTTCATTGAGAGTGAACTGAATGTGTGTTTTAGGTCAGGGGTCGACAATTCAGACTGATTCTTAACATTAACAAAAGATATATTACAAATCAGTCATGAGAATAAATCTGCATATTTGAAGGATTATGTTTCCAGAGTTCTGTGCAGCAGGTATATGCAGTATAGCCTGATAATTTATGTTAGTTCTCTAAATAAGCATTACACATTGACTGTTTTGTGGACAAATTCCTGCCAGCTAGTAAAAGTTTAATCTGTTAACATGAAACAAAAACAGTTATTTTAATATACCTTAAGAGGCATGCCTAAAGTTGTACCATTCTAAAGCAATTTATTTGTAACTTACAAACTAATATTTCCTGCTTATCTTACTAGTGCATTAAAAATATATATCTATTGATTTTGAAAGCCAACTGAGAAGTAAACTTCCATTCTAGTTCCAATAGTTGAGTGTTATAGCCTGCATGAATGACTGTGTTTTATTCCTTGCTGAAGGCAAAAGAAACATACATCTGATTGTGATGTTGTGTGTATTTGTTTGTATTTGTCATATGCCGGTATATCTTTGTGTGACACTGGCTTATAAACACAGTAACACACAATAATAAGAAAGTAGTGGTTGCAGTTCATAGTTGCTATGTGGGTCCACCTTAGTGAGTACAAGAATTTTTTTTGTGGAGGCCAAGGTCAACAGAGGTCAAAGTCTTAAACCTTGCAAATATGATAATTCCAAAAGAAAAGCGTGGAATAACTTCATACTTATATGCAGTTCCACGTGAGTGAGTACAAAAACCCTGTTGTTTTCTGTAAAGGTCAAAGTTTATTTAGGTCAAAGTGCTAGAACCTTGCTATCAATCAACACTGGTGAAAACTTGACAATCTTTTGTACAGTGTTTGATTAAAATATTATCTTATAAAATATAGCAAGGAATCACTTAATCTGTTAGATTTCTGTTGTGTTTTTGTGTTTCCGGTATGCATTATTATGACTGAATTGTTTTCTGTTTTGTTAGGCTTGTAAGATCACATCTGGCACCAATGCAGATTGTTTGTCTCCAGACCTGACATCAGCACAGTTGGAAGTTGCTTCTGAGATGCCAGCAACCCTAGCCTTTGAACTCAATGGGGTCATGATTTCCGATCCGGGCACTTTCGTGATTTATCCAGATCCTATCGTGAACCAGTTGCAAGAAACACAAGAGCATGTGACAGGCTCAAACATAATGATAACAGTAAGTTTCTCGAAAAGAAACAATTATTAATATAATAGTCTTTTAATTCAATCAACTCTTTTTCAGATTGATCGCAAAGTGTAATACAAAGAGACATAAGCCAGCTAGTGTTGTCATATTTACAGCCAAGACTGCTTAAACCAGGTAGTGAAATTTTGTTTTAAGGAAAATAATCTTTAATGGTCACCCGAGGTCAGGGGTCAACAATGTATTCCCATTTTTGTAATAGTGTGAAGGGTTTTAAACATGAGTTCCTCACAAAATAATTGTCCCTCGACCCAAACTGGCTCTTGACTGCCCCTGATCAATAATCAGAATATTACATTTTGACCTCAAAAAAGTAATTATACTAATTAAAAAAAAGGAAAAAAAGAACCAACACACCATCCAGTATGCTTACAAGAATTTGTAATTTGTTCTTTTTCAGTTTTATGGCAAGAATTGGCCTAAGATGAATTTATCCTTTATATTGAGGAGACATTTAGTATAGAATAGACACACACTCTCTCTTCCTACACTTGTTCATGTCATATGTGAACATTCTCAGAGTTTGTAAATGTTTACCTTTGAGTTTTCACAAAGAAAGGGCTCACACCTTTCTATCTTTAATATCTACCCAAAGAGGGACGTCAAATACTTTGAGAGAAATACAAAGATTCTTCTCTGTCTGTTGTAATAATGAACCTGTATTTGTCAACAACAATCCTTCATTTGTTAACAAAGAGCTTAATGATCATTATTGTTCCATTTTCGTCACTATTTTGTTATCTTGTTATGTTTTATTTTCCTTTTTCCTGAAGGGAGTGAACTTCAAACTATCTGACTCACTACCAAATCCGTCGATCTTTGTTGAAGGGAAGCCTTGCAGGGTGACGTATATCGATAATTATGAGATCCAATGTTCTCTGCCAGATTTGCCTTTCCAAGAGTCTGGGGATCAGGGATATTTGGTTGAGGTACTTATTCCAAAACAAATTTTTTAACATTTGTCTTTCAAATATTTTTCTTTAAAATTTTTTTTTTTCAATTTTTTTTTTCAAATTTGTCTTTCAAATATGCTCTTGTGTCTGATTTTCCTAATGTCCAAATGCTTAGATCAAACTGAATGAAGGTAGGTTAGTTTCTTGAACCTCTTTCTGGTGACCTGATTCCCTTCATGAGAGTGAAAGTACTATATCTCTCTCTACAATTTCAACTAATAGTTTCCTTCTTCTTTCATATTAAAGCATCTCTGATCACTTTCAATATCTGTGCCTTTCATTTGATATGTTTTTCACTTCTGTAAGTTTCATTTGGTTAATTGAAAATTATGGTTATTGTTAATGGTATATGAAAGTGGAGGAAGCAAATTAAAAATGAAAGTAAAAAAAAATGAAAACCATATAGAAAGAATTTGAAAGGCAATGATATCAATTCTCAAGAGTATAATAATGCATTTTATTTAACCGTTCGTAATGTGGTATGTATATGTACCTCACTAACAGAATACTTCAACAGAGATATATTGATGTAATATAAAGAGTAGTAAAACAAGTGAGAGCCTAATTTAACAACAAGTAGAGTAAAAGCTTTCATAATGTTGTAAGTTCTCTACTCTTTGGGGATATTTTTCAGCTACTGTTACAAACAATTAAAATAGCTCTTAATTTAGTTGTTCTATAGAAATAATTTAGGTTGTTAAGTTTAAAGAACATTAAATTTGTTTTTTTCATTCCACATGAATTTGGTTACAAACCTG
Source organism: Apostichopus parvimensis (assembly GCA_000934455.1). Taxonomy (NCBI): domain Eukaryota; kingdom Metazoa; phylum Echinodermata; class Holothuroidea; order Aspidochirotida; family Stichopodidae; genus Apostichopus; species Apostichopus parvimensis. The sequence continues at coordinate 12,503 of KN885997.1, forward strand.
AGTGAGCTAAAAATTCACATTAAACTCAGCAGAGCAGTAACAATGTGTTACCACTTTCATTGCACATATGCTGTGTCTGTAGGGTCAAACTGAACTACACATTTCCTATGTGTTTGGCTGTACTCTCCTGAAAACCTATTGTCAAGGTTTTCTGATATAAATGGATTCAGTAGTGACCCTCTCAAGAAGCTAACACTGAATTATGCTTTCTGGTTTGATTATTGATGAAGGCATTTGAAAACTTAACTATAGGAAGCCCTCCCCCTTCCCCAACATCCACCCCCCATCCAAAGGAAGTACAGAGGTAATAAATAAGAATGTAAATTCTTATACTCATGGACATGTAAGCTTTCCTGTATGAGCCTATTATAACCTCAATCTCATGTGTTCATTTTGATATTGTCAGACTTATTCCCTCTTCCAGGAAACCAGAACAAGCCCTTAATCTGTCTTGTAGAGCCACCGACCATCCATAGATACGCAGCTATTGCAATATTCAACAGAAAGATTTTTGTTGAACACTCTCAGGAAACACTGCAAAGTTAGTCGTGCTATTGAAGTTCATGGTCAGAGTGGCTTAAAGTTATAACTTGAGGGCAGCAAGTATAAGCAATAACAATTATCAGTATTTTAATGTGTGTCCTACAATGAGCTTCTCACTAGGTATGATTATCACCAATGATTCAATCTTGTGTGTTGATTTGAGGACCTGTTGGTATCTTTTGTTTTTATTTCAGATGCAAATGGGTAATTTTAACCAAACTGTGGGACGGGTCATCATCCTTCCCCGTGTATCTAATCCAGCAATTTTAATCGCCGTGATTCTGGCCATCTTAGTCGCTTTCATCTTACTCCTGTTAGTGATATGTTTGATTCGTAAAAGGAAAGCTAAAACTGGAAGTTACACCCAGACAGCGATAGACGACAATCCAGTCGAAAACGTAGTCATATTCAGAAACGGACCAAGTAACGAAGACACTGCTACCATAGCAACGGCCGCACCAGTTCCAAACAGTAAGTAAGATCTGTGACATCAGTCTATGGGTGTCCTTCACATGCTTGAATGCTAAACTAGGCAGTTCTTTGTGTTTCACTTTCTACAATTTATTAATAACAACTCGCTTCTCACAAATAACAAAAATATGTAAAATGTGACAAGTAGTGTTATTGTGCTACGTTGAAATCACTGAGAGAGAGAAGATACTTAACAGAGGCAATCAACTGCTTTTAAATGAGGTTTCGGATTGGATAAAACAAGCGCTGACGATGTATAATATACACGTATAGCTTATAATTATAGGTAGTGTTAGTCCCACATCTCTTTACTTGTTATCTACACTATTAAACAATCTTTATATGTCTAAAAATCAGGTAATTGCTGCTAATTGGATATTGCAGTTAAATTCTCTGGAAACTTTGGAGAAGAAACAGTTGGAATTAAAGCCACATTTTGTTTTGTAGTTTGCCACAATATACTGGTACCATACATAATGTTTAAAGATTCTATATTCTGTATTGGATTGAAAACAAACTATTATAAACCTGTAGAGTTCTTAGCTGAAATGCAGGGGTGCCCAATCATGTGTGAATATTGTGTCAGTTGGTGAAAGTCACATGAAAGACAGCCATGCTAAAGCAGCAGCTGCAAGGCTTGTTTGAGCTGTTGAATGGAGTCAATGCTGTATCAACTATATACAATCTTCCATACAAGCAGACACCCATTGTCCCTATATATGCATTCACTGGATATTAAACAAACTTAGGCATATATGCAATCAACAGCCACAGTAAGTCAGTAAACCATCTAGGTCTTTGCTAATTCAGGTGTGGGTAAAAAAAAGAGAGAACTTTAAATTAGTAGAAAACATGAAATCTTAATAAAGCTGATGTTTGGTGTGGTTTTAATGGCTACCTGATTTAACCATCCTTGGTATTCTGATTGCTTAACTTGCTGCTTTTGAGATCTAGAAACAAATCTCTTAAAAGCAGCAAAAAGAAGAAACAATTTTGGGGTTTGAAAACTAACAAATCTCTTAAAAGCAGTGACAAGAAATTGAACGTTGAGTAGTAATATTATATCACTCTGTAGTCAGGTTTGCCTCAATGTTTGCATCGGGTATCAATGGTCAAGACAGGATGTGTTAGAGACTTAAAGAACACAGGATGGAGTTCTCTGACTGGTAGTCTGTATTATTGCAACACTATTGGTAGATGACTGTACCTAAAAATACAATTAAAGGAAGTCAATTGCAAAGAAAATAAAGTGTTTTTAATGCAAATTAACATGGCATTTTAAAGTTGCTTATTTTCCATACATCAATGATAAATACAATTACATCAACACTTATATATATTAATATTAGCTTTTATTATTTTTGCATTTTGAGCCTTCAGTTAAAAACGTTTGTTTAATGATAGTCACAATTGAAGACTTTGCATCACTTCAGTCATATAACATGAGTTCATGAAACTGAGAGATACAAGGTTTAAGCTGAACTTGTCAGAAGTGAATAAACAGAATAACACAGAATTAGAGATATATGACAAAATGAGGGATTTTCAGGGTAATTGCAGCATTGAATCCACAAAACAAAACAAGAATAGTTTGATATATATCACACAGTAAAAGATATCAAGTTGTTGCGAACAGTGAATGCACAATGTAAGTTATGTTAGATATCACACAACTTGAGACATCAAGCTAATTAGCAACTTTTAATTCCCCCTATGAAAACCACAAGATTCTAGTATATATCATTAATCACACAGTAAAATATAGCAAATGAATCCCCACAGTGATTGTCCACATTAAGGAATACATTTAAGGTATCGGACTATAGGAGGTATTATTCAAAGAGGGAGTGCTTTAAATTAGGCACTGTTAGATGTCAGGTTATTTTTATCATCTGCTCTGTCAATGTGTGCTGTTCCATCTTTACAACTTCCATTTCTTCTCCTTGCTTATCAAGTTGGAATATATGTGAATAGTAGGTATGGATGGTTTGTTTCATTTCAGGTGCATCTTTAAATTTGTTCCTTTTTTCCTTATAAATCTAGTGTCTAATACACCGGTGAGTAATACTCAGATGTTTGCCGCCCGCATTCCTTGTCTCTCCTTTGCATTTCTCTGTATATTTACTTCATTCGCCTGCTTACCTGTCTCCGTAACATGCACACTCTGACCTACCTAGCATATAAATCAATTGGCCTTTTTTCAAATTGACATATTTCAAAATGTAGTGAATCATGTGGAACTCAATTTATGCAGCGATCCCAGTTACTCGTGTGTTTCTTGATTGAAAGCTTGGCTGAAGTTTGACCTGTTTACCTAAAGACTTTGCATATGAATATTGCCGTACTGTTAGTCTTCGACTTGTGATACCCAATGCAAAACTTCTCAGTACTTATATAATAACTTTGCTTTAACACACTTTTACCATCTATAATGACTTGCAAATCCTTGCTTTATATTTTTATTCTTGGTAAAAATGTGACTGTATTAACAACATTCCCAAGTTCCATATCACCTGCAGTACAATTAAACATAATTTGTTGATCCCTTGTTAATCCCTTGTAATCCTGTATACAGTGTAGAATTAGTGCACTGCTGCACATACCTTCCCTTTCCCTCCCTCCCCAATCCCAACCCATTTCGCTCATTTTATGTGTGTTCCAATCTAAGAGTTATGTAAAATGCTATTTGAGAATTCATGGATAGATAGTGAATCAGTACCGTGTTAAAAGGCTACAGCGATCTTATCTTGTCAATGATGACACCACCATATCTGAGATATCAAGGTGAAGATACCATCAGGATGATACCATCATAGATACCATTAAGATACCATCAAGATACTATTATAGATACCATTAAGATGTAGATACCATCAGGATGATACCATCATTGATACCATCAGGATGGTACCATCAAGATACCATCATAGATACCATCAAGATGAAGATACCATCAGGGCAATTTCCTTGCTCATCATCTCCTCTGCTTACATTAAATGTGTATCTCTTCCTTCCTTTGACTAATGTGTTCCTTTGTATTTGTCACACTGTAGTGTTCTCATTAATGTTCCTTAAAAGGTTTTATGAGTGACTCCACCCTAATAATGTTTACGCTGTATTATCATCATCATTGTAGATTCTTTCTTAAGTTGAAGTAAATAAAAGACACCAAACTGATTGGGAAATTATAAACAAACTTTGAAAGATTTCAAGTACGGTTTGACCTCCTTCTTATACTACCTGTGCTCTAGCATGTAAAGCTATTGATCGCTTAGTTAGGGCTGATCCTTATTCAACATGTCAAGTTTGATATTTCTCCTGGTAATTTTCATTTATAAGAATCTCTAATTAAAAAAAGTTGTTTTGAAGTGCAATATGATTAAAACATAAACATGCTATTTACAGGAATGTTTGATAGGAATTAGAGACATTATCCTTTAATGCTTGATTTATTTAGCTATATTAGAGGTTGCTTATAAAACCACTCGATGAGCTCCAAGTATACAAAGTTAGGTGTAGAACATGCCCTTCAATTCCCCCCACCCCCCCCTTAAAAAAAGTTAATTGTGTTTACTACAAAGGATACGCAGCATATCTTTCATTCTCCAATATATAACTATATTCTATGGTCATATCTGCCCCCACCTAAAAACAGAATTTATCCCCTGTGCTAATGGCTTAAAAATACATCAATTTGTTATGAAACAGAAAAGACAGATCTCACTAAGGGCAGAGTTCTATTTTGCCTTCTTTGGATGCAAATCACTTCTAATTAAATCTCAATAATGTTGGTTCTATCAAGGCTTGTGGATTGATTTGTCACAGCTTAATAACTCAAATGTGTTAATTGGCATAAAGCATATGTCATGGGCTTGTCACTGAAGTTATTCATTTTTTGGGCTATCAATATCATTTATGCATTCTTTCCTCTTCTCTTCACACAGCATATCTTCGACATCCAAGCCATCAAGATTCTCCCGATATAGTGATAGGGGGCGCTGCTGCAGCCGAAACCCAACCACTCCTGGAAAGGATTCCCAAAGATATTGCGATGCAGATTAGCGATGTTCTTGTCCAAGAGGATAATCTTACATTAGGAGATGTGCTTGGTAGAGGTGTGTATGGCATGTACAGTGTACTGGCTATGTCACTGTTTCTATATGGAGTGTCAGTGTTCAGATGGTATTTTCTGTGCTGCAATATTTTGTTGACTATTGGTAAATGTTCTGTTTCCTTTCTTTCATACTTAACTTTCAAGATTGCAGTATGATTAGATCAATTTGTCATCAAGTTCCAAAAGATCAAGAAAAATCTTGAGGATTTCAAAAATTCACTTTTGGTGATCAAAACTATTGAAAATATCGTTTAAAAAAAACATCTGAAATTGAGTAGAATTTTTATTTACACATTCAGATAGATGTTCAATAGATGATGAAAAACCTAGAAGGCTTTGGTAGGTTGAACAGTCGGAATAATATCTGGGACTAAAATTCTTTAGAATTTGCCAGAAAATTAGCAATCGAACTCAAAATCAAACAGCTTCTTTAAACTGCATGTAAAGGAAAATGTGCTGAAAATGTCAGCACTTAACAGGTTCTCATTTTGTATTTAACTGATAAGAACTGTGTCGTAGGTGACTGCCCGACTGACAGGGCAAAACTTACACTCATGGACAAAGCATCCCTGTGTATCTGTTTTAGACTCTCCATTACCCTCAGCATTATGTCAGCATTTTCAACTTATTTCTCTCTCTTTCAGGGCATTTCGGATGCGTATATGAAGGAAGATATTTCCAGGACGGTCGCGAGATGCATGTAGCTGTGAAGTCTCTTCTCCGAGGAGCTACGAGTGACATCTCTTCCTTCCTCATGGAAGGTATCATGATGAAGGACTTTGACCATCCCAACGTCCTGGCTCTCATCGGCGTCTGCATCACCCGGGAGAATCAGCCGTTAGTGATCCTACCCTTCATGGCAAATGGAGATTTACTCAGCTACGTCAGAGATCCAAAAAATGTAAGACAAACAATACAATATCATGATTAGAATTTAGTTTTTTTTAAATATATAAGTAAAGAACAATATATAACTGACAGAAAATATTCTTTTCCATTTGTTTTAAAATGTTAGCTTTAAACATTGTCTCCCCCCCCCCCTCCCCACCGCATCATCTATTAATGAAGTCAAATATTAAAATGTATGCTTTTTCAGGATGTTACACTAAGCAAATAGGTTAATTTTGTGGAAAATATTTTATTGCAACATTTTCCGCATCAGTTAAAGGGTTAGGAAGTTTCATCATAAAGATATGAATAACTAAACATCGTTGAAATTTTCTCTTTGTCTTACTCTTGTCTTTATCTATCTATCAGGTAAACCATCATTAAATTTTATTTCAAATTGTTTGTATATTTGTTTTTTCATTCTTCTATTCATAGGAACTTACAATGAGAGAGTTACTTCACTTCTGTAGACAGATTGCTGAAGGCATGGCGTATCTAGCTAGTCTCAAGTTTGTACATCGAGATTTAGCGGCCAGAAACTGTATGTTGGACAATTCTTGTATGGCTAAAGTAGCAGATTTTGGTCTTTCTAGAGATATCTATGAAAAGGATTACTACAGCGGTAAAGACAAAACTATCAAATTACCCGTTAGATGGATGGCGCTGGAGTGTCTGGAACTAAATATCTACAACACCAAAACAGATGTGGTAGGTCAAAGGTCATAGTTTAAATAGTGCGGCAACTGTCAGCTTGTAAGAGTGTTAACCTTAGGACTCCTTTAATATGCAACTGATTTATACAGTGCATTTCATTCATTTACATGTACAATGCAGGAGTTACTTTAGTGTTCACAAGTTTGCATAGCAGTTTTGTTTGTAAATAAAGTACTATACTTCTGGGTACAAAAAACTGCTATACATCTTTTTCATTTGTGTAGCCAAGTTAGGTCAGTTTGTGCAGCAGTTTGTCATGCTGTACAGATATTACCTGAATGTCATTAACTTCAAATATGACAGAAGTAAGAAAACGAGAGATTATAAACAAATATCAAACGATTTGAGAGATTACACATACAGGTTATTAGAGTTCTGTTTATAGCAGTTTGCTAACAGTTTTATTTTATTTTGATATCTTTAACTTGCTGTATCTCTAGCTTAGTTCACTGTTTGATGTTAAATGATGGAAAGCTACCATGTAGATAGTTAAAGCTATATGGATAGAGAGTGAAATTCCTTCCCTGTCCTGAAATTGTGTTCATCAAAACAGGTATGTCAGAAGTATGGCCTTGTAATCAACTCTGTACTCGAGTATTCATGGCTTTGTATCCACACTTCAAGTCTGACAGAAGTGTACATAAGCTTTCATCACACCTGTACACTACCAGCCTTCCTTTGGTTTTACAATATGTGTTTACTCATACTTACTTGTGGTATCATATTTGTCCTTCCTTTTCTTCAAATCTGTTGGAATATTCTAAGTTGGAATTTATCACTTTCTATATATTGCCTCCTGCTGACATGTAGAGCTCGACATTGTAAAAGAAATTCTGCATTTAATCACATGATTTATTTGCTCCTTTTCAGTGGTCTTATGGTGTAGTGATGTGGGAGATTATTACCAGAGGTATGAGTCCCTACTCAACCGTAGATAATTGGGACTTGACATTATATCTCCAGAGAGGGCGCCGTCTGTCTCAGCCTGACCACTGTCCCGACCATGTGTGAGTGCAATTACATGTTAGCTGTAAAATTTAATACAGCATAAATGAGGCAAGCAAAGCCTTTTTGCATGGTAATTTATTACTGGACAACTACGTTCACGTTGGAACTGTGTAAAGGTCAGTGTACATGCTACACAACCTTGTGCTGATAGTTTGTGAGCTGTGCAAAGGTCAGTGTACATGCTATACAACCTTGTGCTGATAGTATGTGAGCTGTGCAAAGGTCAGTGTACATGCTACACAACCTTGTGCTGATAGTTTGTGAGCTGTGCAAAGGCCAGTGTGCATGCTATACAACCTTGTGCTGATAGTTTGTGAGCTGTGCAAAGGCCAGCGTGCATGCTATACAACCTTGTACTGATAGTTTGTGAGCTGTGCAAAGGTCAGTGTACATGCTACACAACCTTGTGCTGATAGTTTGTGAGCTGTGCAAAGGTCAGTGTGCATGCGATACAACCTTGTACTGATAGTTTGTGAGCTGTGTAAAGGTTGGTGTACATGCTACACAACCTTGTACTGATGGTTGGTGAACCAAACACTGCATGCTCTTCTTAATGTGTTTACATCAGTTGTAATCGATTGTTAACTACTTCATTGTTATTCTATCAGATTCCAGATAATGTTGAGTACTTGGTCAGCAAGTTCTGTTGACAGACCATCATTTGCGATGCTGCTCCAGCAGCTGAGAGACCTACTAGCAGAGAAGGCTGAGGGGCCAGATTCACCAGATGAAGAATTTGATCAATCATATATCAACGTACCTGGACTCTGAAAGGTATTCCTATATTTACTTCTTGTGAACATTTCATGTTATTAATGGAAGACCACAGGGTCTTTACGTAGAATATCAGTCCTTCTCAATTGCCTCCCACATCCCCATTCCTCTACCACACTTTCCTAAAAACAAAGGTAATCTGTTTATCAATTTTCATGGTAAATAAACAGGACAATGATGTATGCATCACTTTTTAAATATACAATACCATATTAAGTGCATTGCTTTATTTAATTCTTTCACACAATATGATTTTGAGTGTAGTGTCCCACATAAGCACCAAACATAGGTCACATAGTTCAACATTTCAACAAGCATTTTGCTGCACTCTCAAAACATTTTCTATTCACTGAGATATTCAATTGTCTAAATTTATTATTTCTTCATGTTTGAAAAAAAAAAGGAAGTCAAGAAAAAGGATGGCGGGTCTGAACCGTCAGGAAAGTATTTTTTTCAAATGTTGAACAAGTTACAAGATCCTAAAAGTTCTAGGAAACACCAGTGGCCTTTAATGGGCATAAATACACAGCTGAGATTTCTTTTGTTTCATTGATCATCTGGCCAAATATGTATGATTTTTTTTCCTTTGTTGTTTTGTTCATTAATCAGTAAATATCTGTGTCTTCTTCTCAGAACGCAACAGAACTATATAAAAAACCAGTTTTTGGAAATCATAGATATTGTCTCACAATACACTTCACCAAAGCAGAGGTCAAAAGGTCAACCTAACTAGGTTGCTTATAGATTAGCAGTGTGGATGACATGCTTAGTTACTGTCACAGGCTCAGTAACATTTGTCAACATTTTCTCTGCTTTAATTGGGGATCAGGTGTCAAGCCTGTAGTATAACAAACTAAATTATATAATGGAATATTGCATTCGGTTACATACCTTAATTTATGTTACTTAATTTCTTTTTTCACATTGCTGCTAATTTAAATATGTCACTGTTCCCTTTTTTTCTTCCTTCTTCCTCAACCATCTCATCCCTTTTAATTTTACTTGAGCTTTGATATTAGCTCCCATCATTCCCCAAAATAATTCAGTTGTTTGTCTCTATTTATTCTTTTATCATATAAAATGTAATTAATGTTTACAGATCATGCGACATTCCAAAGGTAAAAGTGGAGAAAGTTCCCCGCCCGTTTGTCATTCATTCTGTGCTTTCTTTGTTATAGAGGTATGAACAAAGGCTTAAGCTATACATTCACATGCAGATCATCATAATGATATATATTATAAATAGTAAAATACTGATACCTTGTATTGTCCTATAATGAACAATTAAGTTTACCATGCCTTTAGCAGCAAGAGCAGGTTTTTATGTCAATGCCTTGGTTTGCTTACGATAGCCTTGTCAGTGAGTTCCCTTGGAAACCAAAACCAGATGATTAAATTACATACAGAGCTTTGGTCGTGAAAGTTTATGGTTTGTATCAAATTTGAACTCTTACTTGAAGGACATTTCTTTCTGAAATCACAGGAAAGGCTGTATGCCAGACATATGTCTGTGTGAGTGTATACCATGTAAATAATATGTGTGTACTGGTACCAGCATACAGTTACAAGTATATAGCTGTGGATAAGACAATATTTAGTGGTGGTACTTTATAGCTTAGGTTTCCATGTGGAATAATTGCATACAGCTATTAACAGCTGTGTATTAGGGATTCTGATTTTCTGTTTTATAAGTTTCTTGCCCATATTAATCGACTAGATACTTGAAAGTTTTTATGTATTTTCAAGTATTTTATGTTATTATCCTCATTCATTTAAAGGTGCTAAGCCATTAAACTCTCTGGCAGGAAACATACTTTAATGGTTGTGATGCAGGTCTTTTTTTTCCTAGTTCGAAAATGAGTGACCAATATTTGACTTTATAACCTACTTCGGTCAATGCAGAGGATCTTTAAGTTGAATGATTACCTTTAATGGTAGCAAGCTCATACAATTAATTTAGATTTTAATTTTGTTGAAAAAAATTTTTTTCCTTTAATATGTTAGTCCTTAGTGATGTTTAGTATAAAAATGGAATATTAAAATGTTACCATATTTCAGAGAGTTACAAATACGACTCACTAACCACCATTTTTTTACATTCATAGCAAAATATCAAAATTACTTGGAGTAAACTAAACGTGATCCTGTTTTATCTGTATTTCTTTAGTTTACCTGAGTTAGATTTCTCTCTTAGCCAAACAGACAATTTATGAAGCAAGATTGAAATGTTTTGGTTCTTGCCAATGTTAAATTTGAAGTGATACTTTTCACACCTCAGTACTATATTGTTGATATGCCATTTCTTGTCAGTGTCCAGTACTTACATTCATATTACCATTTTCTGTGTATTTGTGAGGGGGGAAGTCATTCGACTCATTTACCCAAATTTTCATGTACTTTTTTTGCGATAATATTTATTTACATACTTTGCATATCTCTAAAAAAATATCATGTTTTATTGAGCGGTATTTAAAGAAATGTTTTATTGTGAACAGTTATACCTAAGAAGGAAATTACTTTTGTAAATGTTCATATGAAATGATACAGTCGATTTTGGTTAACTTAAGTTGATTTATTCTGTTTGTGTACAATTGTTAAAATACAAGGGACAGAAAGGGAGAGAGAGAGTTATAAATTATATGTTATGATCTTTGACTGGAATGTTTACAGCTTTTACTGTTTATTCAACTTCACAGGTTCTCAAATAATGTTCTGAATAAAGTAACCCACATTAAATAGGGATGGGGGCAGGGGAGTGGGGGATTTTCTAATTCAGGTGAAGTTTGGCACTGCATGGCCATTTCCAGATGTAACTTGATTTGTTTCTTTAAGGAGGGGTTGGAGGGGGGGGGGAGGGGGGAAGGGTGAGGGGAAGGAGATGCAGTGTCCATTCAACCTGCTCATTGCTGTAGATTATGTAAAATATTCACTCTTTCAAAGCGTATCTTTCCTTATGTATGCCTGCATCCATTTTATTTGTGTTTTAAACATTTCGTTCTTTTTTTTCTTCACTTTTTCTTTTAAGTAATCTTCTGTTTTGGCTAGAGAAGCAGTTAAACACATTTGTGGAAGAAGTCTAACATGGAATTATTATCATTTAGTTTTGAAGTATCATATTACCATTGCTAAATAGAATCATAGTGGGTAATCTGTATTGGGGTTTGAAGGAAACCTTTAAATAACCTCAATTGTTGTATCGTAACCTTGATAACTTAACGATTTTGGTTTGGTTGTCTTATGCTCAAAGGTTTTTTTTGTTTTTATGGGGGTGGGGGTGAGGGGGGGGGGGTTGTCTGAGGTTTAATGTTTGAGGTATATAAACCTTATTCTTGGAGGTACCTTAGTGTTAATATTAGCTTTACACACTCAGTACTTGATTCTTTATTGACACCACACATTCAATAAAGGTTAATAAGTATCATATAGCACCTTTAGAGTACTAACACACAGTATCATCCTCAACTTATTAATTGTGGATCAATAACTATTATTGCTTACTGTACATTATCGATATGCATTTATCATTTTATTACACTATATGCTTAATGTCTCATACAAGAGATTTCTTTATTTTTTTTTGGTAGTAACAACTCTATGATTATTCATAAGGGGAGAGTGGTATAGAGAGTTACACATATGTAAATTCATAAAAGGTTATAAACAAGCACTGTAATAAGTAATGAAGGTTGTATTGAGATGACTGTATGTCAGTATAGGCAGAAGATACTTGATATGGCTACATATTTTCATCATGCTAATTTGAAGTCAATATTTGTTTATTTTTCCATTGTATATTCATGTGAGAGAATTTTGTTTTGTACTACCCATTTTGAAAGGCCTTCAATATATGACAAAATCAAAATTTGACTCAATGTCAATTTTTTTTCTTCACAAATGTTGTAAATTGTATAAAGTGTATGCATGCTTCATTGCATATACCAGTTTCTGTACCTTAGTTTGACATAAAATTTCAGGTTATATATCTGTGGGAAACTGTAATTCCATGAACAAAATAATGCATTTCCTTCCATTTATCCTCAACATCAAACATTTCCTTTCATTTGCAAGCGAATATGAGGATCATTTGGGGCTATCTCTACTAGTTAAGTGACAAAGACAAGTTGTATAGATATATTTGTAAGCAGGGATATAATATGGAAAGTGTGATTAAATGCCAGGGATAGCAAACAATTTATCCGCATTAAAACCAGCAATAGAACATTAATAGCATAATTTGTTATGAATGTTTATAAATCAAACTTCATCTTTGTTGTAGAGGAGGCTAAACAGCAAGCTGACAAGGACTGCATTTAAAGGTTGTGTACATAAGTAGGCTATATTGAAACAGAGATTAGATTAGATCAACTTTATTAAACCACAAGGGTAATTGCAAGATATGAGATACAAACATTAATATATGAAAACCTAAAACGTACAGTATCAAACAATTGTAAGAATATGAAAACATAAGACATTTTAAAACTGGATATGAGATACAAACATTAAAATATGAAAACCTAAAACGTACAGTATCAAACAATTGTAAGAATATTGAAACAAAAGACATTTTAAAACATGCAGTATCACAATATACAAAGCTCAGGACAATGGCAAGAGAGTACAGTCGGAACAGAAGAAACAGCCAGACGAGATCT
>KN885997.1:42990-59028 GCA_000934455.1 Apostichopus parvimensis
GCTGTCACTGTACATATGTGACATTACACCTATTTTGGTACAAAACATGTCAAGTGTAGTCATCTTGAAGATGATAGGTAGGAATTGAATTCAAATTACGTCGGGATGCTTAGAATATATTTGTCTTCCATTGGTCAAAAATAATGTTTTTCTCTGGACTTTGAAATTGATTAGTTCTGTCAATGTGTGTGATATTGTAACGGCAATATGGGAACAGTTTCCCTTGAAACGCACAACTAACACCCTGCTGAACTATCTTTCCATCTTATTGCAGAAGAGAAAAACTTATACATATCACCACTAGCTAGTTCCACAAAATACGAAAAAGCTGCACTCTTTGACTGCAGATCATAATGATACCACAAGTTGATGACTCATAGTTTTCATATTTTCTTTTGTAATCATTTGAAAAAAAGATCTTTTGAAACATGTTTTTGAATGTTTAAGTCAGACTAACTGTTTTAAGCAACTTGTGTTATGATCTTAAGCATGCTTTTTTTCGTTCAACTTGTACCAGTGGAAACATGAAATAGCCAATCACCCAGCTGTTTGTAAGCTAATGGGCTTGTCAGCATTTTCACACAATCATGTGACTTCAATTCAGAGATTGTTAGGCATTGCAGATTTCACGCATTACGACCGATGTCACAGCTCCATCCGTATAAATAATGGAGAGCCCCAATGTAAAGGGAACATTTTGTTTATGCAAATAGACAATATTATTAATACTACAAAAAAGTACAGAAAATTTAGTGAAATCAAGCACTTAAATTGTCATCTAGTTAACTTTTTTAATTGCTTGGATTTTGAAAATAGTAACTCAATGCCTACATTCAAAAATGTTTCTAGTCATTCATCCTTCTTTCTTAAACTCTTCGCTCTCTTTTCAATAGTATAAACTCTGGTTTTCCGAAGATTTTGGGAAACACTGGCGTAGCGTGAGGGACAATGTTATAGAATATACTTGGGGAACCAAGCAACAGAAAACAGAAAATTACATATTATTGTCCATGATGGATGCCAAGAAACGATTAGATCACCCAAACCAGGGTAAGTTTGCTGAGAAATAACAGAATTTGTGTGTGTGATGACTGTTAATTTCATTTATAGTATTGAAAATTATGTAGAGTATTAGGAATGGTTCTGTGATTGTTACAATTGCAGTGCTTCTCAGGAAATAAAGTAGTGCCTGTTGTTTTCTAAGGGGGGGGGGGGGGGGGTAGGGAGGTGTAAATGTGATATGGGGTGTAAGGATAATCCTAATCCATCAAACTGTGTTCTTTGTTTTTCTAGTAAAACTAAACAAGTTATATGGAGCCATGAAGTGGATAGGAGAAACTGTGTTTGTGTAGTAAATGTGCGTAAAAAAAGTGGTCATGTCTTTCAACCGTAATCCAGTTCCAACAAGATTCACTTGTGCAAATGCTATAAGAGCACCACCTATCAAGTTGTAAGGGTGCTTTAACTGATTGCTTTGTTTATAGCCTCAAAAGCCCCGATTCTTATATTCTAATAAGGCAATGCTGTACTTTTGCCATGAAAGTATGTGTAGCATAGCTTATACTTTGTTGTCTGTTTTGAAATTCAGAGACTTTCTGTAGATGTTTAAGGGTCCCTTGTGTCTCAAAACTAGACAATTGTTGACTTTTTAACTTTTATGGATAGAAATGTGATGTTAGGTTAACCAGGAAAACAAAAAATAGTTTCATAATTTTATCTGTAAAAGCTATCACATTGAATGCCTAGTTTAAGTACTAGTACGTCTTCTTTATAATCTCTGCATTTTCAGATGTGACACTCACTCTATACAAGATGGACCCTGATGGCAATCATGTTACAAGTAATGATCTGTTTTCTACTTATTGTTCATCTTCGTTTGATCTTGTAACTGTTTAAGGCTTGTTTATAAGTGCTAGGAGATTTATTGATATGATTTAACAACCCCTATTCACTTCTTTATTGGGGAGGTATGCTGAACTAAACAGAAATTATGTTTTATACTGATATAGCAGTAAAGGAGATTTATAGATTCCATCTGCTCCTAATTGCTAGTACTGTCCCATGGTTGTTCTATCAGAGTCAGTATTTTATTTTATTACTTATACTAGACCTTTAAGACCAGTATTTGAAAACTGCATTCTTATATAAAAATTTACCAAAATTGAGGCAAAATGCTGGTGTCAGTGAAGGAATATGTTCTGTAAAGAGTAGGATAGAATGCATGGTCCTTAATGCATGTAGGTGTCGCTTTCCAGTGGCTCACCTGACGATTCATTTACCCTGGATGTTATCAATTTACCTCCACAGCTTTGAAAGAGAATATTTACAACTTTGGCAGTCAAGGAAAGTTCCTCTTTGTTGCCACAGATGAAGAGGGTGAAGCGAAGACACAGGTATCTTTGGTGACTTATTTCTTCTTCTTGTCAAAATCAGATATTTGATAGCTCTCTTCAATAATTGAGTGTAAATTATTAAAATATTGGGGGTTCTGTTGAGTTTCTTATTAGTTAAGTGAGTAGGAAATGTATGTATAGCTACACTCATTGGTATCAGGTACATATTGTAATAGGTATATTGTAATAGGTAATATTGTAATAGGTAATAGTACATATTGTAATAGAGATCACACTATTAAGAAAGACCACACATTAGCTTGTACTTAAGTCAGTCTGACATGAGGATCATGCAGGCATTCTTTCAGTTTGCTATTTCCAGAAGGATTCAGTCTTGTTTAAATTCTGTACTATCATTTTCATTTCATTTCTTCAGAACAAGACGAAAGTCTTGCACATATCCACTGATGGGGGCAATTCATGGAACCTGGCACAAATACCTGGTATCTATGGCGATATGGTAAGTTTAAGCTGCTATCTCTAAATGTTTACCCATTAGTACCCCTCACATACATGAAGCTGCAAAAAGCGATCAGAAATATAACCCAAAAATAAAAGACATTTCTTTCATTGTTAGAAAAAACTAGATCATTCAAGCTAATGAACTGTGTCTTTGTGGGAGTGTTGTGGCATGGAAATTAACCAAACCAATGCTGTGTGCATTGTACATGTAATGTACATGTGTGCAGGGATGTGCCCAGGATTTCCTGAATGCCGGGTATACTGATCGCCGTCCTGGGGGAGGGGTCTAAGGGGGAAGGGGAAGAAATTTTTTGATTTTTGAAGGTGCCCAGATGCCAAATGCTGGCACTTGTGTAGCATTTTAAGCACATACACAAGTACTAGTTTTGCAAACAATTTACATTTTTAATTTTTTTTTAGTGAAATATATTACGTACCTGGTAAAAGTTATTAGTTTGTTTCAAAAGGATTTTACAAGGGACCAATTGAGAGCCGTAAGTAATGTTTCTCGCATGCGTGACTGATGCATTATTAGTCTGTATGATTTTGGCATAGGCTAGGCCCAATTTATGTTGAATATATTGTTAGGAATATCGGGATTTTAGATGAAAATAGTGCTCAGCAGGATTCACGATTTTTAAGACAGTGCTGGGCGGTAATTTTTAGTGCTGGTCGGGGCCGCCCAGTGCCGCCCAGCGTGGGCACATCCCTGGTGTGCATGGAGTTTATATGTTTAACTACTACATGATTTTATTTCATTCCTTTCAGTTCTTTTCTGTATTGGATATGAGTGAAGGAATGATCTTTCTACATGTTGATGACTACGGCAGTAAGTATTACTGTCTGTTACATATCACTGACTTATCATCAAAGTCATGTTGAAATTAACAAGGATGTAGGGTTCAGTATTTAAGACATTTTTTAAAAGACTGGTCGTCCTTTCCAAGAAATGCACGGTTCTTTTGGATAGTTTGAAAAGGAGAATATAGCACAACCGTGCTTTCTTTGTCAATGGATTCAAATTCATAAGAAGGCTTCGTTATGATGACAAAAAATTGATTTTGCCATTTTCATTGTATCATGTCAACGCATGGTATCAGGTACATTATGATCGTGGCACCATCCCTATATTGTTGTACGACAATGTAGTTGTTGCAGAGTTGATTTCATGTTGTCATTATGTTGTCATTATGTTGTCATTCATGTTGATATTGCCAAGTAAATTTGGTGTAATTGTTGATTACACTATGTTGATGTAACTATCTCAATGTCACGTTGCCATTTTGGGATATTACAACCTTGATAATATTTGTCTTGAAGGGAATGTTTTAATACTTTATGTCACCCATGTTGAATTTCACTGTGTTGATGTACAAATATCTTGAAATAATGTTGTCATTGTTGGTAGTTATACAGTATTACTGTCATCATGTCATTGCCATGGTAATGTGTTTGTTGTTACCATGTTTTTGATATTAACTTCCTTTACATACTGATCCTCATCAGTCATTTTCAGTTTGCTGAAATCAAACATTTGAATGTTCTAGTTCTCATGAAATTTTTCGTCAATAAGCGAATGGCTAAACTTGTAGTCTCTTGTATGCCTTAAAGAACAAGTTAACAAAAGTGGCCTTTGAATGATTTGAGCAATACATTGCATACACAGTTGCAGGGCAGGGGCTCAGCTAGACTTGTTTGTAGGGGGACCCAATACTTTTCTAGAGGGTGGGGGGGGGGTTCAGGCAGTGTACTGGTTGCACCTATTTTCTTTAAAAAACAACATTCTCCTCTCAAATTTTGGGTGGTCTTATCCCCCCTCCCAAAGTAGCTACTACCATGCTTGAGGATGGTGGTTGTATCCCTCAATGAAGCTACACCCCTGCTTCAGAATTATTTCAGTGCCATATCCCCCTTCTCACTAAGCTACTCCACTTCTTCAGGATGGTGGTTGTATCCCCCTTCCCCATGTAGCTATTCCCCTGCCTCAGGGATTATATCATTCACAGAAGATTCCATCCATGTGACTAGTGAAAGTAACACATATAGTACAAACTGTAGCATGTGAGACTATTATCACACTATTCAGTGATATGGACTAGAAAAACTTGATGACTAGTTGTTAGGAGTTCCACACTGATCATTTGTATCATTCTATTCATCTACAGATACTGGCTCTGGCAAACTCTACACATCTGATGCAGATGGAATTATCTACTCTCTATCCTTGGATAAACATTTGGTATTATTCCTTTTTTTTCTTTTTTTATCTTTACCAAATCTCTTTCACTGATTTTGTTGATGCATTTTAGTATTTAGTTGTCATTTTAAAGCCATTGATTTGTAAAGCCACCATGCAAAATTTATGTAGAATATAATACATAGCATCTCTGGATGAATAACAAAGTTGTTTTCCTGGTCTTTTGCTTATATGGTTCCTTTGTAGGATTTAGTTTGTCACATAGTGGTTCAGAAATTAAAAAGACATTTCCAAAACTAATCACACTTCTTCATATCCCATTATGAGATTAGTTCTTTATTTTGTACAGTTTCCTAATGGTGAAGCGGTGACAGATTTTTACAAAGTCCAAAGCATGCGTGGAGTGTACATGGCCAGCCAGGAAGATCCTGACAATGGTGTCCATACCATGATAACTTTTGACCGAGGAGGGGAGTGGGATTACGTGGAAGCTCCCCAAGGAATGAGTTGTCAGGATGGAGTAGAGGTGAGAATACGAACACAGGATTCCATAGTTATGGGTCTTGCATCCTCTGAAAGTGTTTTTGAAGTGCATGTGTTAATCTATCTTAGCTGATGCAACATCGTGATATAAAGAGAGGCTCAGAGTATCAATAAGATGCTACATGTAATGTTACAAGGAATACTTTAGAGGTATCTGTTGCCATCAAGAAATACAATATTTGTAAAATTCTATGTAGATTGGCTAACAGGTGTGTTGCTGTCAATAGATACATTATAATTTTGGAATGTGTCGCATAAAAGAGGCTCAGTTATGTGTCAATATTGTTAAATATGAAATACTTGTAGTGTTTCATTTAGAAAGCTGAGATGTGTGTTACTGTCAGTCAAAGCCGAGTTTCTGGAATGTAACATGAAGCAGCTCAATATGTGTGTGTGTAAGTGTCAATAGACACAAATAATTTGTAATAACGGTAATAAATATTGTACGGAGATTATAAATGCAACGGTTACATGGAGAAGTGAAACTGTTTTGTAACCGACATTCACATTCATTTGTATATTATTTTTGATCTTCTCTTAGACCTGTAAGTTACAAATCCATAATAGATACAGCCAACAAAGAGGTATTAATGTTCCATCGATACCACTCAGTATTCCTCAAGCTCCCGGTCTGATTCTTGCCCATGGTGAGTAATATGACATGTTGTGATACGTGTATTTGCCTGGAAAACCCATTCTTTTGTGTATTAGAGGTTTCTAGCTAGATATTGTGCTGTTGTTGCTATGGTTGTGTTGTGCTACATGCAGCTGTAGGTATAACAAGCTATATTCTATTTGCTGGTGCTACAGTTATGTTGCAATGGTGGTGTTGAAATGATATGTAGCTAATTTTCATAATTGAATGCAACCAATATAACTAGTCAATATTTTGGATGAAGCAATTTTAAGTACATCCCATGATTCCCATCTTGTTTGAATAAATGAGTTAATTTGTTGAAATTGATCTGTTAGGTAATGTTGCAGACGGTTTAACTCAAGCAGAACCAGATGTGTTTGTGACCAGTGACGGGGGATACACATGGATGAAGGCTCGGGATGGACCTCATCAGTATGCCATCACAAACTTTGGAGGACTTTTGATAGCTATCCCAAGAACTGATGATACAACCGACACTGTTGTGTAAGTATCAATGATATCAACATTGCAGGGTATTGTAGCAACACTAGACTAAATGTAGGATAGAATCATGAGAAAATCACAGAGTAGAAACACTGGTGTCAATGTAGGGTTTTATCATGACAAGAATTTAAAACTGATTTTTCTCAATACTCTGCAGGTTTTCGTATGACGAAGGTCATTGTTGGCATAGCTATAAATTTGCAGATGAGAGTCTAATCGTGACCGGTCTGTTACCGGAGCCAAATTCAAAGTCTCTTAACGTGACCATCTGGGGGTTTGGCGAAGAGGACAGAATGTGGAGAGCCATAACTATTGATTTCAGTACTGTCTTAACTCAAGATTGTAAGTATTCATCATATACTGTAGATGATCACTCATCATACTCCTTCATTATTGTTCCTATTAGTAGCTTATACTTGTACACAATGAATAGATAGATGAGTAGGGTAGACACAATGAATAGCATAGCATACAAATAGCATACATAGCATACAAATAGCATAGAGTACAATTGTCAAGGTATAGGCTATACAGATGATTGTACAGAAGGCATCGGTAGGCTGCTGTGTTATTTCAGTAGATGACTGTTGTCCAGACATTAGTCCTACCTTAAGATACAGCAAGTTAGTACACACAAGATTTGTAGTTTTCTCAGTGACCAAGAAGTTTGTTCTCACTTTAAGTCTCACTTGAGAAATGTTTTCGTTCAGTCGATTTACTACTCGTGATATTTTATACCCAACCCAGGCAACAGTGATGACTTTCTCACTTGGCGTCCTCATGAGATAAATGGCAAGGACGGATGCTTTCTTGGACTCAAGGAATCCTTCAGAAAAGTCAAACCTGATGCTTTTTGTCGGATTGACTATCAATTTGAAGTGCTGCCTACGAACAAAGCATGCGAGTGTAAAAGAGTTGATTATGAATGGTAAAGTGTAAACATTTAATGAGAACTTTGAATCATGAAAACAAAACTTCATATTTGTATTTGTTTGTCTTTCAGTGATGTTAGTTTCCTGATCATTGGTGGTTGTAGGCCAACACTGTGTAGAACTTTTTGAATTATGAAAACAAAACTTCATATTTGTATCTGTTTGTCTTTCAGTGATGTTAGTTTCCTAACCATTTGTGGTTGTAGGCCTACACTGTGTAGAACTTTTTGAATTATGAAAACAAAACTTCATATTTGTATCTGTTTGTCTTTCAGTGATGTTAGTTTCCTAACCATTACTGGTTGTAGGCCAACACTGTGTAGAACTTTTTGAATTATGAAAACAAAACTTCATATTTGTATCTGTTTGTCTTTCAGTGATGTTAGTTTCCTAACCATCTGTGGTTGTAGGCCTACACTGTGTAGAACTTTTTGAATTATGAAAACAGAACTTCATATTTGTATCTGTTTGTCTTTCAGTGATGTTAGTTTCCTGATCATTGGTGGTTGTAGGCCTACACTGTGTAGAACTTTTTGAATTATGAAAACAAAACTTCATATTTGTATCTGTTTGTCTTTCAGTGATGTTAGTTTCCTGACCATTACTGGTTGTAGGCCAACACTGTGTAGAACTTTTTGAATTATGAAAACAAAACTTCATATTTGTATCTGTTTGTCTTTCAGTGACTTTGGATTCTTTCGGAAGGATCAGAGTGCTGACTGTGAACCTGGTCTCTCATTAGATCAATTGAAAGTGTGCGAAGCAGGAGAATTATCCTTAATTTCGACTTTGGGGTAAGAATTGTAACTCATACATATTCAATGGTTTGTAACCAGTCCATTCATTGTAATTTACAGCAGTAACATTCCTAATTAGAAATTATACAGTGAGTCATTTATAATATAAATATGCAGAAAAAATCTTATGAATACTTTCCAGTCCGGAAGTTGGTTGACTCATGTCAAGACTCCTAACAGTATTGAGAAGGATACTTTAGACTAGTGTTCGACCGATAATCAGTCAGATAATCGGCATCGGGCCGATTATCCGACAATCGGTAAATAATCGGCATCGGCAAAATCCATTGCGCTACCGATTATGCGGAACCGATTATCACATTCCACATAAAGTTTTCGTCGCTTTTGATTCACCACAAGCACAACGGGAAAAGAATGTAGATCATTCGATTCAACACTATTGAAAGCCGGGGAAGGTATCACAAGTCCCTCACGCAAGATTGTACTACTGCTCTTTGATATACTATGCAGTTTTGGCAATTAACATCATACAGTATACCCGCGATAAGCTTAGGGGGACGACGTATTTTTATTTTTTTTCACTTCGCTTCTTGTCTTGCATCTAACATAACCTCCTGTTATCCATGTTTAACGATTGATAACAAAGATTTATTGTCTTCACTAAATATGAAACCAAAACATTATACTTTTTAACCACTTTGGCAGTTTCACCGTAAGTGAAAACTGGAAAGAAACAATAACATTAGGCTTGCTCATTGTGAGTTCTGCGTGCATTAGGTTAGTCGGTAAAAACCGATCATCATATAATTGGTTGGACACTACTTTTGACATGTGTGCCCAAACTAGTTGTGATATGGTTTACTTTTTACATTAGAAACTGTTTGCGTGTGGTAAGGGAATTTTCAATGAAGCTAACTATAATAACCATGAAATGAAATTTTCCATCATGTATCTCTATTGTTGTGAAATAGCCTCATATATCCCTATTGTTGTGACATAGCCTCATATATCTCTATTGTTGTGACATACAGTAGCCTCATATATCCATATTGCTGTGACATAGCCTCATATATCCCTATTGTTGTGACATGGCCTCATATATATCTCTATTGCTGTGACATAGCCTCACATATCTCTATTGTTGTGACTCAGTCTATAACTGACCAAGGCTCTCTGAATACAGGGCTGAAACAATGAAAAAAATAATAAAATTCCTATGTAACATACCCCTACTAAAATCTCTCTGACTAAATAAAAGACTAATGGTGTGACATATTATGCAGGTATCATGCAGGTATCATGCAGGTATCGTTTGAAACACGTTTTATACATTTGCCTCCTTTCAAGGTATCGGAAAGTTCCAGGAGATAAATGCAAGGGCGGGTTTTCACCAATGAGGTCAATGAAGGACCTAAAAGTGAAGTGCAATTCTGACAGCATTGTTGATAAGGTAAACAGGAAGTCGATCACTTAGCATTCCTTGAGGGAAATGTTATCAAGGAAGAATTATGATATTTTATCTGAAGAAAAGGAGGACAAGTTGTTGTGGACTAGGGAGGGACTAAGTTTGGTGCCCCCCCCGCTTTCTTTGTAGTGAAACATTGCTTTATTAATTTTTTTTAGGGTATCTTCACTGATGTCAATGAGGTAGCCAACCTTGTAAGGTCAGAATCATTTGAAGGAATGTTAGTATTGACAAAGTTGTCTTCCTCTGCTCATGTTGGACCATGAATTGTTTGATATGTGGTGTCCTATTCTTCCTTCCCTACCACACCATAGTTTGTTTGATATGTGGTGTCCTATTCTTCCTTCCCTACCACACCATAGTTTGTTTGATATGTGGTGTCCTATTCTGCCTTCCCTACCACACCATAGTTTGTTTGATATGTGGTGTCCTATTCTGCCTTCCCTACCACACCATAGTTTGTTTGATATGTGGTGGGCTATTCATCCGTCCCTACCAAACCATAGTTTGTTGTCTGAAGTGTTCATTTATCTGCTTAATTAACATTCTCCAAAGACAACAAGACTCATTGTAAAATTTATGTAAACATACATTTATCCTGATCCACTGTAAGAGCACCATTTAGTGTGTTTAAGCACAAGTGACAAAGTATAAGTCAGCCACACAAGCATCTTAGTTGGATTTACCCTTACTGTAGCTTGTTTTAGCTGGACAGGAGAGGTAATTCCATCAACTAATGAGCACAAGTGAAATCATCTTTATAACAGTAGCTTACCCAGGTAACACTCTCAGGCTCATCTTAACCTGAGAGAAACAAGTAATACAAAGTATTTTCTTAATGTGCATCTATGACATCTGATATGTTTGCTTCAAGTTCCCTAGTTGGTACAACCACTCAACAGTTGTACATGTTTTTATCTCAAAAATAATACATAAGAAATGAATGCAAGTTTTACTGCAATGATTAGAGTATGTGCCTCTTTCGTCATAGGCAAAATGATTTGACCACCTGGGACTTAGTAAATGTTGTCTTAGTTTAAGTACTGTTTGAAATGTAAATGGCTTCAGAGATGTTAATTATTATAAGAAAATGATGCACCTCTAACTAAAATACTGTACTTTCTCCCCCTCCAAATACTTCTAACAGTTTTTATTGTTGTTGACATAACGTAAACAGTTTTGGCTGTTAAATAAATCTTTTTTGATGTCTCTTTCCTTTCTCTTTCAGAAACATAAATCCACTAATGTTATTCTTGTCATCCTGTTTGTTGCTGTTATTCTTGTTGGTATCTCTGTTTATCTTGTTAAAGGTAATCCTCCCTGTAAACGCAAAAGGTAAGAAACAGTTTTTCACATTCCATTCTCTTGTCAGACAGCAACAATCTGCCCCATTTTCATTTCACATATTGTGACATTGAGACCCTCCCCCTACTAAATAAACAAAATAACTTAAGAATGCCATAAATGTATTGCTTTAGATATGAATGTTGTTAAAGAGTTTATCTTTGCCAGAAGAATTCTTTGAATACTCCAGGAAGTAGGTTACAGAGGGAGGTGTGTATGTCATCATGCCAAGTGTTGTGCAACTATATTTCTCATACAATCTTGATGATGATATTGTTGCTGTGAGATGTGATACTATTGGGATCTTTACTTAGTTGCCAATAATGTCCTCTGGATACAAAGGCCTCAAGTGATTTTATTTTTTGTAAGATCATTAATGTCTTCTGTGGGTAAAATATAAAGAAAAACAAAATATTGTCCTCCAACACATTTGCCTCAATGATGTCACATGCTGCTCTGTTGTTGCCAGATACAAAATACCGAGTTTTTGGTGTCTTGACTTTTCGATTTAAACTTGCTTGCCTGATTTTAAAGTGCAGAAACTTTGCTGGATTCTGCCCTGGAATATGGTTTTGGTTAGGAAATGGGTAAATTTGTTAACATTAAAAGGGTTCGCTTGTTAAAGGAGAGGGCTACAGTGTATGAGCCCTTCAAAGATTTGCTGATTGGTTATAAATGAGAGGACTCTCTTTCTGCTGAAGAGATAACAAGTTGGGTGAGTCAAAGGACTTAATTGTTTTTTGGCAGTTTCTGATTTAGTTTACCCTCAGAAAGTGGTCAGTCACTTTCTGGTGTAGTGAAAAGTTATAGAGAGAATTAATACATCCAATGATCAGAGTGCGTCATGCCTGAATGATTTGTGCTGCGCACGACTCCTTCAGGTTAGCCAAAAAAAACAACAGTTTTAAACAAAACCATTTCATTTTCATTTTTTTTTCCCCATTTTTTCCCCATTTTTTTTTCATTTAATACACCCCTTGTGTCATCTCTCCTTTCGTAACGTGACAGTGGCGGAACTTACCGATATTCAGAGTTGAATCAAGGAGACAAGAAGGATGATGCCATAGATTTGTCGCCTGTGCCTGATACTTACCATGATGACTCAGATGAGGTGAGTCTCTTCTTGGTCTCTGGTTGCTCCCAAATCAATTTGATTTTCACCGTCAAAGATTCTTGTATATTAAATGTATGCCATATATTAAGTTCTTTCCAGTTTTCTAAGATGTACCTGGTATCATCTGATTTTGTTTTCTTACTGATTATCTCCATTTTTCTTTCTTTCTCCTTTCACAGGATTTACTAGCTTGATTTTAGTCCCATGTCTCTTTCTGTCTCTGAAATCTTTTGGTGTCTTCCATTTTGGTGTCTTCCATTTTGGTGATTGGTGCAGCCGTGCTGTAGTCTCAAGTATCTCTGGTTCTGTTTCGTATCTCACAGAGAAATAGTAAAGTAATTCATAGATTCATTTAAATCTTACTGAAATGAGAGGTTTCTTTTAATAACTGCTGTTCATAATTGCTATTCACATCTGAAATTCTATTTAGAAATTTTGGGTAATTTCATGTATTTCGTATCGGGTATCTGCGTAGCAGAAGTTCAGTGTGTTGTTACCACTGGCTGTAAGCGGTAGCGGGGGCCTGTTTACACTACAGTCCCGATTGAATGAAGAGCTCTGAGTTCGAAAACTAGCTCTAAATAAAATCCCTCGTGTAGACATAACTATATGTGGTATAAACTCAGAGATTATACCTGAGGGTATGAAGTATCAAAGTTGAAGTGGATCTAGCCTGTTGGATCTAGTTCTCAAGATAAGCATCGTGTTTCTCAATTACTGTTATTTCTGTAAAGATACTGACTGCAGCAAGAGAGTTCTTTGAACTGGTACCTAAATGACAGATGTCTTTCAAAACCAAACTTATGTTCTAACTTTATCTTGCAATATGTACATATTATTTGAATATTTGATATACTTCATATATTGGAACAATTGTTCTTTCCCCATTTATGCATACAGTAAATGAGTTGTTGCTGTGTGTAGGCCTGTGTCGGTATATGGTTTACCATCTTTGGTTGTGGTCATTTACAAGTAAACTCAAATTCATCCTGCAGTGTGTTAAGGGTAATAAGGAGTGCAATTAATAGCAATTATGAGGTAAAAATCCTTTCTATAGTTGTTTTCAATACTCATTATAGAATCATTTGATTATTTTTCAACAGTTTTTCTTTGTTAAACCATCAGAGGGTTTACTCAGGTAATACAAGATTTATACTCTAGTAATTTCTTTTGCAAACCTGTTAACATTAACCACTTTTTTTTAAATTTTATTCTTATTGCCTTTAGAGAAGTTCAGGACAGGTTAACCTGCTTTCAGTGGTTGGGTTATTGGATCATAGGGTATTTAATATTACAGAGGATGTTGACTGCATAAGGAAGGAGGCTTTTCGAGTAAGTTGTATCGGAAACAGCAGACGTCGCTCAACTTATTTCATAGAATATTTTTTACATATGAATTTATCTGTTATGGCATGGTTGCTTTTCCATTAACCAGATGCAAAAAAAGCCATATATTTATATACAGTTAATAAAAATTTCCTCGGTAAAGAGTGGAAGAGATATGGATATTGTGGTCATCATAACTAGGGGCTTCCAAAAACTTCCATTTTGGCCTTTTCTGTAAACTAGAGAATCATTCATTTTTGCAACAGTTGCTGTATTAGTTTTTTTTTTTTTTTTTAAGTTACCATGTGCCTGTTTTCATTTTCATTGGTATTCAGGAAACAGTTTCTACTATTTTTTAATTAACACTATATTATCTTTTTTCACTTACTTCTGCTGTAACAAACTACTGGTTTTTGTTTATCTGGTGAAACATCTCATAATTGATTGTATATATTCCAGTCTTCCGCAAAATGTTATGTTGTTGCTTGGAAATAAATTGGTGGAAGAAATTTTCCAAAATGTTGGACATTCCTTTTTTAAAAAACATTATTTTGACTTTCAAAATTCAAATCACCTCTTTGCAGGAAGTACATTTTGATATGTTTCTTGTATGCCTTTGTTGTTATTATTTCTGTACTGTATTTGTTTTCCTTGTTGTTTACAAGCACTCTTGATGACATTAATTCTGCATTGTTATAAAAGGGAAAAGAGATTCTGTATTTGCCTATACGTGAATTGAATGGCACCTTAATAGGATGTAATCAGCTGGTTCTGATAGCCCAGAGGAAAGCTTATTTTTTGACTTGAGAAAAAGGAACTTATTTCTTCTGTGTAAATTTGCAAGCAATTCCTGCTGAGTGCTATACAGATATTGATGACTAAACTTATCACAATTAACTTGAAGCAAACAGGTGTGATGTCATACTTGCACATTAGCAGCAAAATGTGTTTTTTTTTTCTCACCTTTATTTTTCACTTTGTTTTGACTTGTACTGTATACTGGATACTGTTCCAACTTTACCTACAATAAGGGTGTAAAATTAACAATACACGAGTGACTTTAATGTGTTCATATTGAGATGTATCCCAATTTTGAAGTAGGCAATTAGATGTAAATTTTAAAAGTGTAAAAGAAATTTTGTGAGTGCTCCTGTGACAAAACACCTGTTGCTTCGAGTCCACTTATGGCTACAAAACATGTCAACTTTAAATGCTGTTATTTCTAAAAGGGGTCCATAGTTATTAATTGCAAACTTCACCATGACGCTTAAAATCTGTTCCTCTTTCATCAGCCAAAACTAAACGCTCCTCTCGAAGGAATGGTTCTATTCATATTTGACATAAGTTTCCTGTACTCACACTTCTTGCCCTGTGGATTTTGTACATTCACTATGGCATTCTGAAAATCTAGTTTAGATTCTAGTGTAAGATTATACTCGGTCCCCCTGTGGATTTTGTTCTCGCACTATCGGCATTCTGGAAATCTAGTTTTTATGCTAGTGTAAGATTTACTCAGTCCCCCTTGTGGATTTTGTACTCTTACTATGGGCATTCTGAAGATCTGGTTTAGATTCTAGTGTAAGATTTTACTCAGTTCCCCTGTGGATTTTGTTCTCGCACTATCGGCTCTCTGAAAATCTAGTTTAGATTCTAGTGTTAGATGGTGTACTCATGCTTGGAGCATAGTGTTTGTACTCATACCAGCAGGAGTTGTGCTCTGGTACTCGCCCTATAATCTGCTGTAGTAGACAGACTTTAAATGGGAGTACAATTACTGTAGGTAAGTGTTGTACACATTATAAGAAAGGACTAGTTTGCCAGATTGATAAAATGAATGGGAAATGAAAAGCTAATGGTGTTAACCTTGTTGCTGGTAGCCTAAACATAAGATAGGATTCCATATCAGGGATATAATAAATAAAAGGACTTGTTACAGTAGCAGGCATGCAATACAAAGGAACATACCGTTACTTTTACTGAGCAAATTTATTCATATAATGGCCAATTACTTGTCAAATTTATTAATAAAATGGCCAATTCCTTGTCAAATTTATTCATATAACAGCCAATATCTCGTCAGATGTGAATTAAGAGCAGTCTTAAAACTTCTCAACTAAATAAACAAATTTCATCGCACACATCTTGAACAAAATGAGCTGAAAAAGGAAATTACACATAATACATAATTTTTTATGTCATCAGTATTACCAACATTTCAATAAACAAAGTACTAATGTACATACAAGGAAGCTTAAAGAGATATTGCAGACTTTTAAAAGATCTATCAAGACTGAAAATTTAATGACGAAAATACAATATTTCTTGATATATATCCTTCTATACAATAATCTATTTTGCACTTA
>KN885998.1:36755-47023 GCA_000934455.1 Apostichopus parvimensis
TAGATATATGGCCCCCTTCTACATCCGTCTCATTCCCAATACGATCAATATCCTAGTGGCCTAACTTACCTATTCATTCAAATGGGTTTTTTTTTCAAACAGGTTGCTTTATGTGACTGTTACATTTCTCAAGCCATTTCAAGTTTAATTGAGAAATATTTGTTGTCGTCATGGTTCATCCCTTTTTGTTGTTAGAATGCCCACGAGGTCTCTTTACCGATAGCTCTGTTACAACATGTGCAGGAACATGCGGCTGTCCAGGAGGGACGTGTCCCGGTACTAAAAATCAGTGTCCCTGCTTAAACGGTGGAGTGTGCGGCCATGACGGTAAATGCATATGCCCACCGTGCTTCCAAGGGAGGTACTGCGAAAGACGTAGGTTATGACTCTGTTTTGTTTTAATTCTTTACTTAAGTTTCACTGCAGGTGCATACTGCTGAGACCCAAGAGCATGTAGTGGTCCTAGGTTTTTCCCATGTCTTCCTTTATAGGAACATTTTGAAATGCTGATGTATTGTACGGTCCGTTTATATCCCCCTCACCGAAAATAAACCCTCCACGCAACCCCCCCCCCCCCCCCCCCCCCCCCCCCCCCCCCCCCCCCCCCCCCCCCCCCCCCCCCCCTACTCCTCACACACACACACACACACACACACAAACATATAAAAGAGAGAGAGAGAAAGAGAGAGAGAAGAAAGCAGTTGTTTATAGCAATTGATCTCTCGTTGTTGTTGAAACCCTGTTTTTTTAAGTTGAGATGTCACATAGATGACGTCATTTTAATAAAGCCGGTGTAATTAATCATTTTGGATTTTTTGCTTATCAGCCAAGCAGAATACCAGGGAGATTCTCAAGGCTGTAGATAATGGTCGTGTGACTACGTTTACATGTAGTGATATCCCCGGAGGGAGTGACGACTGTAGATGCAGCCTGTTCTGTTATGGTGAACTGTATGGCTGCAGATGTGGATGTGGATGGCGAGGAAATGGCTGCAATAAGAGTGAGTTGTTAAATATAAAACGGAATACTGCCATCTAATTAATTATGTACATCCAAACCCGACAAAAATGACAATTGCACATTTTTTTGGTAAAGTAATTTGTATATGCCAGGGGAAATCTAAATGGACCGTGTAGTACCAATAGCGGCGTGACTATACGCCGTGGGGCGGGTGAGGGAGGGCGTGGTCACTTCAAGGAACCCCCCCCCCCAAGGAAAATGAAGGACTGAGACATACTGAATCCCTCCCAGCGCCTCCCACGCCACCTCCGATTCCCCTTCATCCATCCGACCTGGCACACACCCTTTTCAAGGAAAGATGTAGGCCCGAGCAACCACCGGTGGACTCTTTAATTTAAATCTATAGTTACGACTCGGGCTGGGAAGTCCAGTACTCTGCAGTGTTCAAATCAAATGTGGGGGGGGGGGGGTAGTATCGGATTCAAAACTAGTTTTGAATCTTTGAATAGCTTTTCACGATGTGTAATGGAACATGTACATATTACAAGTTTAATGTTCATTGCTGCGCTACTAATTACTCTTTGAAAGTGCGACAAGTTTTCTTTCTTTCTTTCTTCTCAGAGTGTCAACGGGGTTACTATGGTGCTGGCTGTCTCCAGAAGTGTAACTGTATGTCAGATTCGCAATGCCATGACGTGACAGGGGCATGCACAGGACCGTGTCCTACGGGTTTCACGGGCTTCAATTGCCAGTTAACAATGTAAAGCAAAAGGAATTCCTTTTTTTCCTCTCCATATATTTCAAGCAAAATTTTCTTAACAATTGGGTTTATTTTGCATGATAAAAAATTTCATGAATCTCATTTTCTCTAGTTATAATAATAGAAACACTTTTTTTAAAGATCAAATCATAAAGTTATGGATGAGAAAATGAGAAAAGACATCCCGTTAGACCCTTTCATTACTTGTACTCTACATTTTGTAAACACCCTCAATGTAAATGTCACACTGCAGTGTCCAGTTAACTTTGTAGGTATTTCTTTGAAGAATGATGGAAATGAATTCTTTCGCTTGAACTACGAGCATAAGCTCTCCAGACTTAAAACTTGCCTTAATTGATTGTCGTCTAGGGATCTGACCCCTTTAGGATTTTATGTAATTGTCAGGACTTCTGCTCTGTCCCAACGAGTATTTCTCTTTCTAAATTTGCCAAA
Organism: Apostichopus parvimensis; assembly: GCA_000934455.1. Classification (NCBI taxonomy): domain Eukaryota; kingdom Metazoa; phylum Echinodermata; class Holothuroidea; order Aspidochirotida; family Stichopodidae; genus Apostichopus; species Apostichopus parvimensis. The sequence goes on from KN885998.1 coordinate 38,929, forward strand.
TCCTCCTAGAGAGTGCATTATAAGGATCTAGAAAAAGTCACCTTTGACTTTATTTGGTCGGGTAATCCCGACAAAATCAAACGTTCGGTTATTCTTAATCCGATTAGTGACGGTGGGATAAAGGTTACCCACATCCATAGCTTTATAAACAGTTTAAAGTTTACAAGGATTTGAAGATATTGCAATGATAATAAAGTCCCTTGGATGATATTTTTTCGATATATCAGTAGTAGGGAGGGCCCCAGATCGCACCAGTGCAATCCCAATTTTTGATGTACCCAGATTCCCATATAAGATGTACCCTCCAAAGATCTCACCCGTGCAATCCAACTTGTGATGTACCCCCAATAAGATGTAGCCACCATGAACTCACCCGCGGGCAATCCCACTTTGTAACGTACCCAGATACCCATATTAGATGTAGCCACCAAAAGATCGCACATTCCTAGATTGGTGTAGTGAACGTCCACCAGTACAGTACCTATATGAGTACCTAAACTAGTATACACTGGGCATGCCTTTTGATATTTTAGATCACGGTCCATACTAATGAGTAAGAAAGGATCGTGTATCATATATTATGCATAGGATATATTTTAGATGCCCAATTGCTTTCTGGGAGTGTCGCTTCATTGCTTCTTTCATTATAGATGTAAAAATGCGTTTTCTTAAGAACACAGTTCTTCTCAAAACAGGACATTTTCTTTGTGCTGGGGTACAGGTGCTATACACCCATAAAATTTCTTATTTTACGTATGAAGTATTACATTTATGACTTTGCAGACTAAATAGTCGCGTACCCAGATGTAAATGAGCTTTTCTTTAAAGTTCAAGTTTGCAATTAGTATCGAACAGTTTTAAAAATTTGAGAGTGTCTAGATCTAGGATAAATCTTGTTACTTTCTCTGACTTGATACAAGCTTTTACTCCCTGCCAAGGTCTATTCCAGTAATGTTTAAATGGTGTGAATACTCGCGCACAAAGAAACGTCTAATGCCGGTAATTTGACCTAGTTTCGAATGAGGTGTAACAGAAGTGTTAGACACCACCATCGATCCCAGAAAAATACACACACAGCTTGCTACCGTCGGTAATTAGACACTATAGTGTACAGTCAGTATACAAACAGATGCGGTCAATACCCACAGCACATGGACAGCGATGGACATTTCAGGTCTAGATAAAAGATAACAAGGTATCACGTTCATTACTGTCTGCATTTTGTAGCGACACGAACAAAATGTCCCTTGCAAGCAACGGAAAGTTAACTTTTTTCAGATGGCCGCACGCGGTTTGGGGCGAGTCTTCGATGCCTTTAAACGAATTGTTATCCATTCACCCCATTTTTATGCTTGTCTTCGGCTTCGGTTATTATTTGTTGTTGTTTTTTATTCTTTCGGAACGCTGCCAAGGTGCAGGTGAACTATAATTGTAAATATGCGAATCAGTATATCTGTTACTTAATAATTACTGTAAATTACTTGCATTCTGAAAAATTTAAAAAGAAGAAGAAGAAAATGAAAGACATCCCTTTCCTTGCTAGACAGGGATTGGATAGAGTGGTTTAATTCTTACTTTACTTACGCGTACAAAAGTAAAATTGAAATAGGCCCAAAGCGTTCTGTTCATGATTCTTCTTGCTAAACCTGTGTAAGTTGAATTCTGATCATGTATCAGAATTATTTGGAAACATGAAAAACATTTAGCCTATCATGAGTTACATTTTTCTATCTAAATAATATATTACAAGTTTGCATTAATCTTTTCATATATACCTCGTGGTAGTTTTCTCCGTTATGTTATACTTCCGGTAGCGTTATTGTTCTACAGATGTGGGGATTCCTCCAAATAAATGGTTATAAAAGTATCCGTCGATTTCGGTTGATTTATTTATTCTCTCCTTGTTCTCTCAAATTGAATTAATATGTATAGAAATTGGAAACAAATGGATTATGAAACCATTTTGATTCTATTGATAAACCCAGAATTAACAAGCATGGACGATGGACAAAAACTCTCCCTACAAAGTTGAGGTCGACTACTTTTATGTGATATTTCATTAAATAAAAAAAGTTCGTAATTGTGTGAAACACGCAACTCCCCCGAAAAAACGGAAATAATATACATTAAATAAAAAAAAAATTAACAGATGGATGGGGAGCTGGATGGGTCGGTGGATGGGTGGATGGGTGAATGGTGGATGCGTGTATATGTGGATGGATGGGTGGGTGGATGGATGGATGGATGGATGGATGAATGAATGGAGGGATGGATGGATGGGAGTATGGATGGGATGGATGGATGGATGAATGGGTGGATGGATGGATGGATGGATGGGTGAGTGGCCGGTGGGTGGTGGGTGGGTAGATGGATAGATGGGTGGGTGGATGGATGGATGGGTGGATGGATGGATGGATGGATGGGTGGGTGAGTGGTGGGTGGGTGGGTGGATAGATGGGTGGGTGGATGGATGGATGGGTGGATATAATCGAGCGTGTGTATCTCGAGTAAACACATCCCACGATGGCTTGGGAACAATCACCATGGTAGCTACAAGGGTTTTAAGATAAGGAGCTTAAAGAGTAGATTAAATTTATTCCATATTATTACGTGGCATTACCATAAGCTTGACCACTGACCACGAATAACGTTTTGATCAACATAATGCACGATTTAAGTGGACCCAATTGCCATATCATACCTGCTTGCTGCAGGCTACGTGCTGTAGTCTCTCCGAAAATAAAGAATACAACAGAAATGTATATGTTTATCTCCGGCAAGAGACTTCAAGTCCTGGCTCCCGAGATCAAGAATAATTCATTAGTTTTCGAGATCAAGACTCTTAACCTGAAACAATAGTTCTTGTACCCGTTCCCTTTATCCATCCTGTTAGAGGGTATAGGCAACGGCTGACAAACAATAAACAGGGTGCGATCCAAAACGTTTTGCACGAAAACATTTCGGGGGGGGGGGTCGCGGGATTAGTTTGAGGACGCGGCGGTGGTCCATAATACAAGCTAGTTTCAAGCATTCCGTGGACATCGTCTCTGAAGGGTTAGGGTCTAGTGGATCATTGACAGGACCGAATCCAGCATTCCTGGTGTGAGGGGGTAATGCCAAATTGTTGTCCCCGTTTAGGTTGAATTAACGAGTGTATTGATGACGTCTCACGATGCAGGCTCTGCCCCAAGATCGCAAGTTGAAGAAAATTTTTTAAAATTGGTTAAACTTTAGGGTGCTTAAATGTACTTCGGTTTTTTAAACATTATGTTTGCAAGCTGAGGGGTTGGGGATGGACTGATCCCCCTGGTTATTTATGCGGGCTTAAGTCCCCTACTGCCCGTGCATAACTTAACGTGGTTGCACCCCTGCTCTACCCTCTGTCTCGATTTGGATTTTTTAGGGGGGGGGGCACGAAATTTGGCTTACATCCGATCTGGGGAGACGTTTCCCCTCCTCTTCGAGAAACTTTTGTTTGGGTAAGGGCCTAAGGGGGCTTAAATGAATAAAAAATTGCTGTCCGTTCCATGATTTTAACTACACATTTGTGTATTAGATCTTGCCAATGTTTACGTCGTTACATGCTTGAAATATTTTGCCCTCCCGTTTCGTCACCGAATTTTCTGTGGGAGCATTAAAGGGTGTGAAGACTCGCGCAAAAAGAAACGTCTAATGCCGGTAATTTGACCTAGTTTCGAATGATGTGTAACAGAAGTGTTAAACACCTCCATCGATCCCAGAAAATACAAACACAGCTTGCTACCGTCGGTAATTAGACACTAGTGTATAGTCAGTACATACAGCTGCGGTTAATACCCACAGCACAGTATGTGGAATACTCGCCAATTAACGTTTTTGGCAGGGAAAAACTTGGCTAATATCTTAGTTTGCTGTTTTGTGATTTGATGTATGTAAAAAACTCGATGGACATGTCAAAAAAGTAGAAAACGGCGACCAAACGCAAAATGCTCTATGAATAAACATACTATTCACTGATTGGTGCAATTCAAACTAGTGGATTTGGAGAAATGAAAACTTTGTCGAGGACACTCTTACTCGTTATCGACATAAATCGTTAATTACTCGCTAATTAACGCTCTTGGCAGGGTGAAACTTGGACGGTATCTTAGTTTGCTGTTTTATGATTGATACATGTAAAAAAAACCAAGCACATGTTAAAAAGGTGGAAAAAAGCGACCCAACGCAAAATGCTGCTTTAACTTTTTCAGATGGCCGCACGCGGTTTGGGGCGAGTCTTCAATGCCTTTATTCCACCTCACGCTCCCCTCTGGCTACGCCACTGCTTCATCCTCATGGAAGATCCTGGGTTGCAGGTCTCAAAGCATGCGGACCGCGGTTTTGGGACGTTACTGTCCCGACTAAGAACTTTGGAAATTTTCGATTTAACCATAACAACTCCCTGATCTAATAACATTTACACTAAAGATACATGGGGCCGCCATCTTATAGGTGGCGCTCTTTCACAAGGAAGTAGCATCTTATTACTACATACACAGTGTAAGGCATTACAAAAAGGCTCACAATTAATATACTTTAGATTATAAGAAATATCAAACATGCTATAAACGTAAATTTTGCAGCACGTACGAAGGAATCTGAGAGTGATTTAGGAAACAATAATTTAAGTTTTTAATTAAACATCATGCATACAAACTCTTCGTAAGTGATCGTTTACGATTAACCTACAGGCCTATTACACAGTAAGTATACAACAGAGAAACTAAAACGTTGCAATATTAGCCTAACGAATACACATTATAACTACAAATTGGATGTACTTGCCGTGAAAGAAACCATTTCTTTACTTAAAATAGACATTGGATACTTCGAAGTAAATATTAATAATGACCTTTACAGCTCTGAAATCTCATAGTCGGTTTTTCTTCTTCAAAAATGAATAAAAACAATAATGTTTGAGAAGTTCAAGATTCGAGTTATTCTAACAGTGGTTAGAGGGCGTGTGTGCAGAAGCAACGCTAACGATAGCTAATACTGAAGGGGTGATCCACATCAAAACAATAGGGACCACTGTTTTAGTAAGTGATACTACAGATAAACGATATATAGTCCACTGTGCAACGCGCGCAGAATACAGGCAAATTGTTGGGTCACAGGTCAGACTGAGTTGTTACGGGGAGAGTCATGAAATATGGATTACGCCACCTTCCCACAGCGTTACAGGGAGAGTTCATGAATATGGATTACACAGCTTCCCTCACATATAGCCTTTAATTTGCAAGAGCATTATATACATTCTTTTCTTGGTAACCAACTTGGTGACCTACATATTTGGTGACCAAGCTACTTGTTGACCTAGCTACTACTTGGTGACCAAGCTACTACTACAAGTTGGTGACCAAGCTACTACTACTAATAACTTAAAACTCTTACTCATACTTTGTAGCGCTCGGTTGGCGTTTATGTACGGAAGCATAAAAGTATGGAACGCCAAAAGGATAACAGGTGGCGCTACTACTCTAAACAGGAGGTGCTACTACCCTAAACAGGAGGTGCTACTACCCTAAACAGGGGGTGCTACTACTCTTATTAGGAGGTGCTACTACTCTTAACAGGAGGTGCTACTACTCTAAACAGGAGGTGCTACTACTCTAAACAGGAGGTGCTACTACTCTAAACAGGAGGTGCTACTACTCTAAACAGGAGGTGCTACTACTCCTAAGTGGCGATACTGCTGTAAAAAGGTGGCGCTACTACTCTAAATAGGCGATGCTACTACAACTACTACAGGCGGCGATGCTACTGCAAATTAGTGGCGCTACTACCCTAAACGGAAGGTGCTACTACTCCGAAATGGAGTCGCTACTAACTCGTAGCATACGCCCATTAAAAGCCCCATTGACTTTCACACTAAATCACAAAAGTAATGTGGTCTCTAAGTCTAGATAGAAGTTATCACTATAGCTAAACACTACCCTTCACCGGATAGCTGACAAGTTGGCCTTTCATGGCATCATCAATTTTCCGTATCATGACAGTGTAGATCTTTTGCTATCCCAGCCGGAAGTTTTCGTCACTTGTAAACAAACCACTTCACTCAGTAGTAAACAATTTTCGTACGCTGCTCCTGGGAGGCCTATGAAGGGCCGAGTAGCGATCTAAAATTGCCTTTTTTTTTTAAAGAAAAGACGCCCAGGAAAGAACCTGGGCACGAAAACCAAACTACCAAACGACTGATCCGCTCTCAACCCCAGTCCCCTTGCATCGGGACAGTGACTGTGTGATCATCGTCGGGTGTGTATCACCATTCCCCTCGAAAGGGAGCAGATACTACACATGATCTTAGCCAAAAGGCCGAGAAGCGATCGAAAATTGCCTCAATTGACCCAATTTTTTTCACCACATGTACTTCCATTCATGCTCTTCAAAATGCAAGCTACAAAGAACTAGTGCACAAGAACAGTAATGTGTACCACGAAATTAGTTTAATATAAGTTAACCATCCATCAAGATGCTTGTTTCAACTATTTGATGGTGAGATGGTTAATTACTACATTTAGGATAAATGTTACACAATTCCATAATAGCATACATTTAGAAATAACAAGTTATCCGTCATAAGACATGTTTAACTCATTAAAAAAAGATTGTTATTTTGTGATTGGTTCTTTTCTAACTGTACGTCATATCACATTTCATTCTATGTTCGTCGCATCTTTTATTGCTACGTGATATCATGAGGCACAAAAAAAAAACTTACTACTACAAACCGTGAGAAACAAATAAAATACAACTAATACGAGGGTACACGTTTTACATTTATGCAAATATAGGCAGATTCCCGTAGACACAGATTCTACACATGATCTTAGCCAGAAGGCTGAAAAGCGATCGCTTTCGATTTTTAAGAAAAGTCACACAGGAAACAACATTGGCACCAAACAAAGAACCGACTGATCCGCTGTCAACCCCAGTCCCCTTGTGTCAAGACTGTGATTGTGTGATCATCGTCACGTGTGTATCTCGATTCTACATAGAAGGGGAACATAATAAGTTAATAACACTTTTAAGAAAACTCACCAGGAAAAGAACTTGGGCACCAAACAAAGACCCGACTGATCCGCTCTCAACCCCAGTCCCCTTGTGTCAAGGCTGTGACTATGTGATCCTCGTCAGGTGTGTATCACGAAGGAGAACAGAAGGTGAACATAATACTTTTAAGAAAACTCACCAGGAAAAGAACTTGGGCACCAAACAAAGACCCGACTGATCCGCTCTCAACCCTAGTCCCCTTGTGTCAAGACTGTGACTATGTGATCATCGTCAGGTGTGTATCACGAAGGAGAACAGAAGGAGAACATGATGCTACACATGATGCTTGCTAAGAACAGTAGCTCAGTACTTTAATCCAGCCTGTATTGTCACGTAAAAAGTTACAGTATATTGTACCACAAAAATAGCCTAATGTAAGTAAAATCTTTCTCAAGATCGTTGTTTCAACTATTTGAGATAGTTAATTACTACATAATTATAACATATAGGATAAATGTTACACAATTCCATAATAGCATACATTTAGAAATAACAAGTTATCCGTCATAAGACATGTTTAACTCACTAAAAAACGATTGCTATTTCGTGATTGGTTCTTTTCTAACTGAACGTCATATCACAATTCATTCTACGTTCGTCGCATCTTTGAAGCGGGGTATACACGTCTTTTATTGTTTAGTGATATCATGAGGCACAAAAACAAAAATTACCACTACAAACCACGGTGAGAAACAAGAAAAATTCAACTAATACGAGAATACACGTTTTACGTGACATTTATGCAAATTGGGCAGATTCCCGTAGACACAGATTCTACACATGATCTTAGCCAGAAGACCGAAAAAGCGAAAGCTTTCGATTTTTAAGAAAAGTCACCCAGGAAAGAACCTGGGCACCAAACAACTCATTACCGACTGATCCGCTCTCAACCCCAGTGACTGTGTGGTTATCGATGTCAGATGTGTATCACGGTTCCCCTAGAAGGGGAACATAATGCTATTTTTGTAAGAAAAGCCACCCAGGAAAAAACCTGGGCAATAAAGCCAAACTGCGAACCACAGGG
>KN885998.1:49879-63513 GCA_000934455.1 Apostichopus parvimensis
AATAAGGTGATCAAGGGTACAATTTTTATGTAGAAAAAGGGCACATTTTTAACCTGAGGAAAAGTGGGGGGGCACGTGCCCCCTGTGCCCCCCCCGGTTCCGCCACCCTTGTCGCTACGCCACTGGCGAACCGACTTATCCCAGTCATCTTACATCAAGACTGACTGTGTGATACTTTTTGAAGAAACGTCACGGGCACGAAAACCAAATAACCGAACGACTGATCCGCTCTCAACCCCAGTCCCCATGCATCGGGACTTTGACTGTGTGATCATCGTCGGGTGTTTATCACCATTCCCCTCGAAAGGGAACAGACATATAGCGTAGGAGTCGCGTTCAACATGTTAATGTGCATATCATATACATCACATGCCAATAACATACAAACATTTTCCGTGTTATTACTCTTCCATATTGGTTAGAATTATTGTGGAAGTCGTTACAATAACAATGATAATAATAATATAAGTTTAACCATTGAAAAACACATTGCAAATTATCCTTCTTTCAGTAGGTGCCCGAAAAATTCTCTGCCGATATTGCCCGATTTTTTTGGTTGGGGGGGGGGCTGCAGCTAGCCCCCCAGCCCCCCGCTTCCTACGCCTATGGGAACAGATACTAAACATGATCTTAGCCAAAAGGCCGAGATCTGATAAGTTGTCAATTAAACATTTTGCAGAAAATTGTTCATTTGCTCACTGGCGTTTATGTCCTCTAGTAGGATGTTTGCCGACTTAACCCATTCAGATTCCGGCAGATTCAGACCAAACTATACTTAGTTCCGTGTGCTGTTTTCGATGGCATAACTGGTTCGGGCAAAATTATTACCTTCATTTTCACTTAGCCCTGTGAGAGAAAACCATAGACTCGGAAATGGAGGGCCCTTTTAGTTCTTTGGAGAAAACAGTTCTTACGAACATTCGATCTTCCACAAAATCTACATATTGTCCGAATGTGTACAATTCAGCTTTTCCTAGCCGAATAGGCTAGTTACTATTGAGGAGGTCAAGGGTTATGTTTTGACCAAACTTGTGTTCTACATTCTCTTTCACAACAACGTCTGGTTAGGGCCTACGTTGCAAAATGTATGTTAGCAAAGCCTGCATTACTGTGCTATGAACAATGCACTCTAATTGAGGTGATTCAACGAAAAATAATAACGTTAGACCTAGCGTTACACTTTGCACTGTCACTGATTCTGGATTGTTCGTTAGAACGGCATGTCCCGTTTGAAAATATTGTGAAGAATCACATGTAGACTAGACAGAATTTATTTGGAAACGAAGACGCCTGTCAGAACTTAAGTTTTTTTCTGTTACGTCTAAAAATGTACAGCTTTGAGGGTGAATTTAGAAGAAAACCACAAGTTTCATTACGTGGTGCTAGCAAACGGGTGAGTGGCCTAACGCAGTACCAGTAGGGCCTAAGCTGCGGTAGCTTAGCCAGTGAGACGAAATCAGTGACTAACGAACCCTAACAATATAAGATGACCACGTTGTACTCTAAGTTCCAAAAAGGAGCTAAACATGAATTGCTCTAGCAGGCTTAACTGTAAATTCTAACTAAGGTGGAATGAACAATTTTAGCCTATGCCTATTCTACTCCGCTAGGGACTAACGTCAAGCCTAGCTTTGGCTTCAGCCTAGTCTAGGCCCTAACAACATGCTACTTGTTAAACAGCAGTAGGCATAACCAGTCGGCCTCTGATTTTTGTAAATTGAAAATATGCATCTCAAAAAAATACTGTCACATAATGCAATTCAGTCTCAGAAACAATCCTTTGGTTGGCTGGAAATCCAATCTTACTTAGGCTTAGCCCAGTACTGGGTAGGCTAGATATATTCAGGTATTGGCATAACAAATCAAGCTCAACACAGCTTGGAACATTGTTATAGTTACATTATTTGTCAGTCATTACAGTCTAGATTTTAGAATCCGCAATGTTGAAACTTGCAGACATTTCTGTTTTAAAATTATATTTCTATTGAAAAGAACATTGTCAGTTTGGTAGGTGATGTTTTCAGGTGCCCATTTCTGAATCTTGTGTTGTCACACATTTGTTCTCTATTTGTTTCTGTTTTCAGGAAGATCATGCAAGCCTATTACAGAAAAATTCATTGGAGAGAAAGAAAAGAGAAGTAAGTCAGAAAGATGAAGATTTTGTTTTACTAATTCCCTATACATACATGTACAATACAGTATTGTTCACAATTGGGTGAGATTTGTACTGTTTGGCACCTATATCATAATGATAACTGACAGTACGTAATGAAGGAGTAAAGTCATTGGAATTGTCTGCTTTTCCATGATATGCAATAATTTGCCTATAAAATTTGATCTGACTGGATTTCAAGCTAACATTTGGACCTGAGATGCATGAAATATGTAATAATGGTATTTTGACTTTTTTTCTCAAATGATCAATTCTGAAACTTCTCTGGTAAGAACTAACTATATCTATATCCATATGCTGTCTAATCACTGTTTTTATGTGTACTGTACAGTACATTCAATGCAGAGCACATGAACAATTAATCAAATTTCATAGTTACCAGATTGTTTCTAATTAACCTAAAACTCTGCAAACAACGGCAGAAGAGATACAGACATTTACAACCAACTCAACTACTGATTTGTCATAGTTTGAGAGAAAACGTCAGCGGAGTGCCTTGCAGATACAGCAGTTTGTACGTGGATGCCTCACAAGATATCGTGTGAAGCAAGTTCTTAGGGGATCATGCGACAGAGAGTTGCAATCACTCGCTCGATCAAAAGTCCTCCCAGATCCGCCGACGATGAGGGTACTGCTAAACCAGCTTCTTCTCTTCTACACTCCAAGAGTTGACCAAGACAGATTGGTAAATTTTGCCTTGAATTACCGATGCAATATTAATGAATCTCCACCCTTACTACGAAACCCCTTGTTTGACCCTTTTGCTTATTTTTTGTACTTTAGGATTCTCTACGATGGTGAGTGTTTCAGCCTAGAGGGGTGGGGGGGGGAGGGGAGGTGGGGAATGGTGAGGAGGTCTGCTGCATATGGTTTATAAAATTTGGACAATAGAACGTCAAATTACCAACTTTAATCAAGTATGCCACTGAATGTTCCCATCTGGTCCTAATCTAGAACTGTCTCTGATTGGTCACTATAAATGGTCTCTTTTTGTAGAGCTGTAATATAAAGAAATAATTGAGATGTAGATGGTTAGGGTGTTCCTGTTATGAAGTTTGAATTCTGATGTTTAGATCTTTATGTCTCCAAAGCATACAGTTCACTGTGTAGTTGATTTCATAAATCACTCATAAATTACTTTCAGTATTGTGAAAAGAAGTATTTTCACTACTGTACATGTACTAGCCAAAAACAAACCAAAAATCAAGGAAGCAAAAATAAAATAAAGTTCTCTTGTCAACATTTTAGCCGAAATTTTCTTTTCAAATTTAACTGAATTATATATCTGCATTTTTTTTTCTGTTTGTTTGTATTCTTCAGCTATGTTTCTCGCAGATTGCCATTCAGCACAGATCACAATGGTTAAAGACCTTGGTTGCTAGTGGCAACAGTTGGCTCCACCAGATGAGGAGGTTACTCTACCATAACAGTAGGTAAGTGAGAAGAGACGCTCGGGTGGCTGCATAGGAACCCTCAGCTTTCTTGATCTACTGATCAACACTGAGCTAGTTTCAGAGATAATCTCTATGGTTTGACATTAATTCAGCCTTGAGCTACGGGAAGGGGGGGGGGGGTATCCAGCATTTTTGTTTGGACACAATGACTTTATAGTCAGTTTTGGAAGATATATTGTCTCAGATGATTTCAACAGTGAATGTTCAAAATAGGAATTGTTGGAGGAGTGCCAAGAAGTTGCCATTTTATTCAAAGTTTTTACCTACCTGCAGGACTACAGACATTCATAAATAGTGACTCAATAAAGATTGGTAGCTTAGAAGTTTATGGAAGATTTAAAATCAATTTTTTTTTGGTCTCTCCAGAATAGGTTCACATTGTCTGTCCAATCAGAGGAAATAGCTTTCATTATTTGTTTTGCTCTTTTTATAAGGATCCCAGCCCTCAGAAAGATTTAACAGTAGAGTCAACATTTAACTAGATTAACCAATAGGCATTTAGAGCCTTCAGCATATCATAAATACCTCTTTCACCTGACCCATTCTCTAAAAAAAAAAAATTAATCCTTGCTAACTATTACAGTGTTATAACATTTTAATGTAATTTATGAATAAAGGCATGTTGATTGTACCTGTACCTAAAACAGTGTTGTGATGTAGAACAAGTTACTCATTAGACCAAGTGTAACAAACTTAGTATCAGTGATAGAAGCAAATGAATAATTCATGGGAGTGATAGAACCATGCATCTTTATACTTCAAGTCATTTGTTCCTAAATCAGCAAATTTTGACGTAAAGAGTGGAACCAAAACGTACGTTAGGGATGGCAACAAGCTTCATTTCATCTGCAGAGCATATCGAAGGCTTATATCAGCACGTAAATGTATCGGTACCGGTGTTCTTGTGGGTTATTTGGTCCAGCTAAGGTTTGCGGCTTCAAAGCGAATTTGAATACATGGCATCACAGCCATCTGTTTGCTGATTTTATGTGGGAGAGGGAAGGGGGAGATGTGGGTTTGGGTAATTTTCAAAATGCTATCGTTTTCTCTCTCTGCCCGTAAAGTATATGAGCTTCTTTCTTTGTTTGCTTTGGTGTAATGTTACTTTGCACTTGTAGTTTAGAGTGACCTGCAAGGGAATAATTTATCTGGGAATCACATAGTGAAACGGGCAAATTGTTACACAAGTTCAAAGATGTACTGTACACAAAGGCCATAGCATATTAAATAGCATATTAAACAGCATATCTCAGAGCCTTCAAAAAAACTGCCACACACAAATTTGAACACACTAAATTATTCCCTGAGTTGTCTACAAACAATATTAAAAAAAAAAAAAATTAATAAAAAAATAATGATAATAAAAAATAAAAAAAATAAATAAAAAAGTCCTTTTATAGGCTGGCTTACACAGTATCATAGCTATTTGTGTGTTGTGATGAATACCCCAAAACAGTCTAACACATTTTAATCTTTATTCACGTGATGTCATTAAATGTTGATTACATTGCCCGTCAAACTTTTCCCTCCATTTTCCAGATTACTGCTTCTCAGTGAAAATGCAACAACAAATATATCGACAGCTTTAAGATTCATCGAATTATTTACGGATACGAGAACGTATGAAGCTTGCCTATCAGATGTTGAGACTGTCAGCATTATCTCTCGATTGCAGTTCTTTCTAGTTTCTAAAGGTGAGTGTCATATTGAAGTTATTATGGTCAAGGGGAAATGTCCAACATTTTGTAGAAATCTATCATGTTCTGAAAATCAAGAACTATCCCCACCCAGCATGGTACCAGATGTTTTCAGCCAGCCAGCCAGCACAACATAATAACATAATTTTGATTCTTTCTTAACATGGATTTTGCATTTGTTTTTTATTGTTTTTGGAGGGGGGGGGGGGGGGGTTTCAGTTCATTCCAGCTGCTAAAAATCCCTCAGTGGGATAGTCCAAGAGAAAGTTGATTTTTTTTTTTTTTTATTATTGATGGAAGAGAAACATTTTCTAAGCATTCAGGGGTATTTTGTAAAGCTTCCCTACATAATTTTGGATATCCAAAATCAAAATTGTCACAATTTTCTTTTTTTTGGCATCATAAATGATTTTGAAGCAGACAAGTGTGATGTTATAGTATCACAAGTTAGCAATACACAAAGAGGGAATGTAGAGTAGGTATTCATGCATAGATATTGATGTAAAAAGAAGAAGTAGAAGTTAAAATTTTGCAGGAAAAGATAGTAAATTTCATCTGTGGGTATTTGAAATGTTGTTATCTCAAAAGCATGCTTAGAATATGTTGCTCCTTCAATAGTCAAAGCAAATTTTCACCTGTTCTGTCCTTTTCAAAGGGATTATAATGTTTGGAAAAGCTTGATCAGTAGTTGGAGAATGTTTTGTATCCATATTTGCCCATTACTTTAGTATGGCTGTGAGTCAAGTGAGAAAATATTTCTGACATTACTTTTGTCCACACTAAGGCTTCCAGCTTGAACCCAGCCATTCACTTCCATATTTCCTTTGTTACTGTTCTTAATATGCAACAATATGACAATAGAGTGTGCCTCAATATGCATTTAAGGTTAGCAAATTTTGTCATGTGTACAAGTAGCTGGAACTTCTTCAGAGGCTGAATGACAAATAACAATCACAGGGGGGAGGGAGGGGGGTATGGTTGGGAAGGTTGAAGTGTTCTCCAACCGGGGTCTCAGTCTTCATGGTGTTGACTGTGGATCTGCGGGTGATTTTGGTTTCACCAACATACTGGATTCTGCAAACTCTACAAGAGATCAGATAGATGACATTAGAGGTTGTGCAAGTGATGTGACCCTTAGTCTTGTGTGTGAGTTGGGTGCTGTGGCTGGTGCCAGGCTCTTTAGTGGATAAGTAGTTTGCTAACAGTTTTGTATTATTTGATTTTCAAATTTTGTCATGGCAAATTTCTTCTGCTTGTCCCTCTTATAATCATGCCTTTCACAGTTTGGGTATCCAAATAGAAAATCTGGTTGTCCGAAAAACATGAAATGTCGGGTGACCTACGATTTTGGTCATCAAAACAGAAATCTGGTTGTCATAGACAACGGCATGACCGTTAAAAATATTCCTATATTTTTGCATGGCTATCATAAAACAATAAACTGCAAATGGAAGACAAAATTTGTATACATACATTTTTCTACTGCTACTGTTAACCTCTAAGTGATCCTTAACAATACTTTCAAACAATATCCTTAGTATTCGTTCTTATTTTTTTTCACCTTTATCCTTTTCTCTTTGTTTCCTAGGTTATTTTGTTCATATGAAAACACTTATCAATGCTAGACTTCCATCTGGAATGGATGTAGATCACCTTCCTCCATTGGCTGAATCTGTGGAAAACCTTATATTTAGACCAATCAAACACACTCTTCAAAATGAGAACCAAGAGAAAGACAGGTAAAACCATGGGCATTTGATTTAGCGTGATTTCCTCTTTTTTTCCTCAGTACCTTGAATTACCTTAGTCAGCAGGAAGCAGGAATGAGTTTAATATTTTATCAAAGGTTTTACGGTGACTCATGGCAACTTAGAGCTTGTTTTTATCGACAGGGCTTCATACTCCCTCTAATGGGTCTATGACCTCCCTCTTTTGTCGACCAACCCTCCACCATTATCCTGCACCCTAAGTAATGCCTTTTGTCTTCATTACTACTATTATGGATATTAAAAAAAATTGGTATGTTTACTGTTGATGTCCTCATCTCATTGAATCAGAAACAATATTTGCTTGCATAAAAAAACTTTAAAAAAAAGATTGATTGAGGTGAACAATTGTTTTGGGCAGTCATAAGAGGAAAATCAATTGATCTATAGTTTGTAGGTTCTGAGGTCTTACCTGTGTCCTGAGAATGCCATTATTCTACTTGGGATGTAAACCAGGCATAAACACATCACACTCATGCTCGTTGCAAGAAACATACGGAAGGTCGTCGTAAGGGGGGTTAGAAAGGTAACAAGAGTATAATAAAGTGCGTCACCCTTGTTGTAGCGCTACCCTAAACCTTCTTATCCTACAATAGACGGGGTGTCTATCATCACATTAACCGTCTAGTCTAATAACTAGCCTACTCCGAATAGGGAAGAAAATTAAAAACAAACAAATTGCGGCGTTTTCCACGAAACATGGCTCTAGTAACCACATGAGTGAAGATGTATCAATGTGGGTAACCCCTCCATCTACCTTAATTTACATCAGCTGTATATTATGTAGGATAACGACTTATTGGATTCCTTATCAATCGGCAGATGTCCTCCTATCCTTCACATCCAGAAACTCTGGATTATCGAAAAGCTATTTTTGTCGGTTTCCAAACCTCCAGATCTATCATGCTCCGGTACGTGTGCAAGGACTTCTTTTCCGAGCAGTTCTCTGACCAGGTCAGTAATTTCCTCCTCCCCGCTGTGGCCGGGAAGTCGCTGCTGCCTCTCACAGACTTGTTAGACGCTCTCTTACTCGACTCCAACGATCATCAGCGGATACGTCTCCACCCGGACTTGCAACCCTCCGCTTGGCTCTTGTACGCGGTTATGTCACTCACCGGGCCCAACTTGAGTAAGAATGGATGTTTTAATTTCACAAAAGTAGGGATCCGGTTTGTATCGCTTTGCGAGATACGTTATAGACCGAGGTACAATGTACTTTATAGATAGAGGTGGGAAAAACAAATTTGTAAATGGATACTAGTGAATTTATCGTTGCAGAAATTAACTGAAAGGTAGATAAACTGTCTGCCTTTTGATGCTAATAACTGCTTTACATTTGCTCACATATTGTAGTACTTGTGTCTGTTTGTTTGTTAACTTTAGTTTTTGTGTGGTTGTTTTTGTATAATAGACAGCAGGGGTATGTTAGGATTTGAGTTTACTAGGACACGCATGAATGTTACCTGGAGCATATGTATTCCCCTTTAAAAACTTTCTCTACAAACTAGATATTTACAGTAATCTGCTGTGAATCTCATTGGAATACTCAAAGAATGTTGTGGCACCATACTCGTATATCTTGCAAAACTTCCTTTCTATAATACTCAATGAAAGTAATATTGTTGAGAAGATTTAAATTGCCCACTAATAAGTGTCATTGTCCCACAGTCAAGGACACGCACTCATCCTACTTTGTCAGGGTGTTGCAAAGACTGTAAGTGGCTGTGGACACTATTGCCAAGTTATGACTCCCAAATATTGCTTAATAATTTTAATGACAGGTGGTCACTGTTGCTTAAAAATACTACTTTTGGTATGTTAGAAAGGATCATTAAATCTACCTGCTAATGTTTTTAAAACAATTCTCTCGCAATTAGTTTGAGGTTTAACCCTACATTGACAGTTACTACTACTATGTCATCTCTTACTCATGTCCTAACCACAAGCACAGCGGACTTTGCTTGGCTCACGCGACTCCTAAAACTGGAGCGAGTGTAGTAGTATCAGTATCATGTGTAAAATCCCAGGCTGAGGGCCTACTTACAGATATAGGCTATCATAGCACAAAGTCACACGACTCCTTAAACCGGAGAGAGTGTAGTAGTATCAGTATCATGTATAAATCCCCAAATGTAGGGCAGACTTATCGATATAGGCTATCATAGCACAAAGTTTATAGCAACAAATTATGAAATAAATTTAACAAGTTGTAACCACGATATTCTGACTTTTGGATGTTTAAAGTCCTAGACTTTAGTGACTAAAGAGTCTTTAAGAGCTGAAATGATAAGACTATCTAGTACAATTACAGCGACTATAATGTAACATTATTAGTGACAAGTGAATAAATGTTTTCTTTGCGAATAGAACCGTAGTTACCTTCGCCAAATATCGATTATTATAATTATTATTTTTTTAACGTCGTCGCTCATGAATAGGCTCCCATACGTGGTAGGCTTTTCAGTTGGCCTTTCTTGTGGAATATCCACCCCAATGATCAAGGTGTATTCTACATACATGAGTATTTCGTTCCCTGGACCTCAAAAGCTTAATTTCACCCATGGCAGTAGGTGGTATGATCCACCCAAAGGTGAGGTTTGCTTGCCAAATCCTGATGTTCCATTGACCAAACCTACACATCTCTCCTAAACCGTACATATTGGTCATTCTTTGTTATTTTGCCTCACTTTTCGGTTCTACCAAATTTGCTGTTTGCGAAACCAAAGAGAAAGACCCAGTGGTCTCAGTGACAACCGCAAAAGATCCTCAAAAAGTTTGCCTTGTGTTCAGCTTGGCCAATGGATAGCCGTATGGTAAGTAAATATCAGAAAAGTGTCATCAATTTACGAATGAGCTCAACATAAAACTGCTTGCATGTTCATTTTTCCATGCATTACATATTGATTGTAAGTTTCCTTTCATTTTTTTAATTTTTTTTTCCCCTCAGGGTCACTTCCTACTTCCTATATAGTGAAATACTTACACATACTGCAGGTTCTGTTGCCGTGTCTTCCGACTGCAGAAACCCAGCAGAGAATTGACGACTTGGAAGATTCCGATGTGGAAGACGAACTATTTATGGAGATCGAAGAGGTAAAAGCAAGTACCTGGTCAGATCACTCCCCCTTTCCAACCCCCCTTTCCCCACCCATCTCCCCATCAAGTCTTTCTATAGTCTTACACCTCTTTCTTGTTTGCCAAGGAAAATTTTAGGTTGTTTCTCTCAACATCTTTTGTCCTCCCAATGCAACTAACATGCAAAACCGTGATTTCTCTGAAAGCTATATTTTTAAAACTTTTTCATTTCCCACTTCGGTTGATAGGAGTGTGGTGGCCAATTGGCTAAGGCGTCGGACTCGTGATCTAAGGATTGCCGGTTCGATTCTTGCCTAGTTCATTACGTTGTGTCCTTGGGCAAGATGCTTTATCTCACTTGCCTCTCTCCACCCAGGGGTTAAATGGGTCCCTGTGAGGTAACTTGTCATTGGGCGCAGTATATAACTGCTGCCGACTGGAGGGATTGTCTCTGGGACAGGTTATCATTGACCAGGGGTAATATAACGTCTGTAAAGCGCTTTGAGACCTATCGTTGGTATAAAGCACTATATAAAAAGTAAATATTATTATTATTGTCCGACAGCTCGGTAACGCTCGCTCAGTCGGAGAGATTCGGGAGCACTGTCTTCAGCAGTTCAATACATCCGATTACGTGCAATCCTTTAAAGTCGCAGCGGATACCAGCGACGTCGCCACACTGACCGCACTGTGTCGAATCTGTCATATCTTGATGACCGATCATAAACTGCACGTCCCCAGGAACAGGTAAACGAGAAGATAGAAACATTCAAACAAACCAATGTTTGAAAATTATTTTTTGTGCTATATTATTACAACAAATTCTCCTCTACTGCCAGTGATTCAAGGTGAACTAAATATCCTGATAAGCACCTTCATGAATCCAAGGTCTCCCACCCCCCCTCCACCTACCACCTTCCCCCCTAACCACCACCTTATTAGCAATATTGTTGTTGTTTTTTTGGTGATGAATTTTTACTCCACTTTTCAAATTCCATCCTTGGCCTCATTGGTACCATGTTTTATACCTTCTTTACTTTGCAGCCTGCTGTGTACTTTAGCCTGTAATACGAGGTTCCTTCAGCACATTTGGAAAGCTATTGGAACAGTATCTACTCCTCTGGTAACAGGGTAAGTCATAAATTAAACCTAAATAGAAAATATGGAACAGTTTGTATTCCTCTGGTAACAGGGTAAGTCTCATAAATTAAACCTAAATAAAAAAAATAAATATGGAACAGTATGTATTACTCTGGTAACACAGTAAGTCATAAATTGAACCTAAATAATAACAAAAATATGGAACAGTTTGTATTCCTCTGGTGACAGGGTAAGTCATAAATTAAGCCTATATAAAAAGTATGGAACAGTTTGTATTACTCTGGTAACAGGGTAAGTAATAAATTAAACCTTAATATAAAAAAAATATGGAATAGTATGTATTCCTAAGCTAACAGGGTAAGTCATAAACCTAAATAATAAAAAAATATGGAACAATATGTATTCCTCTGGTAACAGGGTAAGTCATAAATTAAGCCTATATAAAAGTATGGAACAGTATGTATTCCTCTGTTAACAGGGTAAGTCATAAATTAAGCCTATATAAAATTATGGAACAGTATGTATTCCTCTGTTAACAGGGTAAGTCATAAACCAAAATAATAAAAAAATATGGAACAGTATGTATTCCTCTGTAAATAGGGTAAGTCATACAAAATAAATCAATATATGTCTTACACTGGTTCACTTTTCTTAGACAGAATCGCCATTTTTTTCTGTTGCTTTATACGTTAGCCAAACATATTACCGAGGCGTGTCTTTTTTTTTCCATCGGCAGGACACACCTGCCATTGTTGCATGTTATATCCCGTGGTATTCCTCTCTCCAAAGAGGATACAGAGAGGATAGTCCCCCTGCTCTCCGTCTTCAGCTCACTCTTTGGTCATCTGCTGCAGTCATTGCACGACTCTGAATTCCATCAAAGCCAAACTGGTAAGTTCATCGAGTGCTTCATCAGACTTAAGAGTAGATCGCCATCGTTTCCAAATAATATCACTATCAAATAATAGACTCTGTAGAATATCTGTGTTAGTATCATTATTAAAAGATTAGGCTGACAGTGGGTGTTTGGCAGTCGGTGTGACGTATCGCTGTATTTTAACCCCCTGGGGGAAATGTCTGGTGTGTGGCTTGCTTGTGAAGTAACTCCTTCAAGTACCTTGTGATATTTCAGTAATAAATATTTCCAATTGTTGTGACTTTCATGGTGTCTACGTTAAAAGCCAGTAGAGAGCAGTCCTTGACTTACTGCATGTGAATAATTCTGTACTGATGAATTGTCCTCTGTGACGAAGCTCATGTATGAAGATGGTACTATATTAACAGAGAAAACATCTTAGTGAATCACAACGGAAACTTGTCACAGACGGGGACCATGAGTAGCCAAAAAAATAATAAAATAAAAAAAAAAAAAAAACTGTTAGCAAACTGCTTATCCACTAAAGAGCCTGTGTAAAAGTAAGTCTGCCTGACATTTCGATCCTAGCAGGATCTTCAGAAGATGAATGCCTCTGAAAAAGAAAAGAAAAAAAGGGCCACAATTGCACATCCTAAAAGTGGTTTAATTCTCATCTGGTTTCAGCGGCATCAAGGAAAAGTTTGATGCCCTTCACATTACCGACTCTGGTAAATCTCAGCTTAGCTCTCAGGAACGCCTGTCTGGGCATCATCCACCTGGCCTACCCAGAAACCAGACCGGTGGTCATGGATGAGTACTTCCTGGCCACGAGCAGCCGGCAGGCACCGGAACGGGTCCAGAGGAAGAAAGACTTTCACAGGCAATGTGCCGCTTGGTTGTACTGCTTTAAAGTTACATCTCAGCTGGTCAAGCAACTGTACGAGAGAGACTGTCGTCTCTCATTCTGCCCCGAAGGACATTGGCTGGCAGCGTCCGAAATTAAGGCGAGTACCAATCCGGGTTTTTTTTGGGGGGGGGGGGGTTTATTTGCCTCTCCTCCAAGCAAGTTGCAGCTAGTTGCATAACCATGGTAACCTGTTATCTGGAATCAAAGAGGCTGTAATTGTTTTTTGCTTGCGATTTATTTCTCAACAGTTGTGGGATTTTGTTTAAGTCTGACTCTGTTTAAAGCCTCCTTTTACATGCATTCCATTATGAATACAAACATATCCCGGCACTCATTTTTTTTTTTGGGGGGGGGGGAGTGGGTTCTATTGTGTAGTTAATGATCAAACAATCATAAAAATGTACTTATTTGGACAAAATATTTGGACCGTTTGTATGGAACAAGCGAATCTTACAATTCAGACGATAACAGAGTTGTCCCATCTTTTTGTTCAACACACAATCAGTTAAATATATTTTTTTGGCAAATGCACAAGAGAATGCATTGACTGTAATTCGTAATCCTGACTGAGAAAAATAATGTAAAGCCACGTGGTGAAAAATTAT
>KN885999.1:0-28471 GCA_000934455.1 Apostichopus parvimensis
ATGAAGAAAAAATTGCTTTTCAATACCCGCAAACTTTTGGCAGGATATCTCTTGTCCCAAAACTTGATATGGCCGTACCGGCAAAGGCCACAAACGACAAAGTTATCTAAATCAGAGTCAACGCTGTATGGGAATGACTGTTCCTCATCTGGAAAAGAGACTACAGGCAACCTAAAAAAACAGAAAATAACACCAAAGAATTAGAAAAAAAAGGAAACCTTTTCACATTCTTCAAATTTATTGCAGGCGGGATCTTCTGATTGAAACAAGTCAGTAGCCAGAGGCCAAAACTAATACAATTTGTAAAAACAGCCATAGAAAGAAAACTACCTGAGAAATTATAGACACTGCAGTTTCAAATATTAATTAGGCATAAAGTCTATATAAATATACATATAAAATATTAATATGTCAAAAAGAAAATCTGAAGCAGATTTATAATCCTCCTCGCAGAGATGTATCAATATCAAACAAAACGGACTATATCTGCAAAACATTTTGTTTTTTGTTTCTTAACAAGCATTTATGAGTCCAACTAGCTACCATAGTTACCCACACATACTGCAATGACAGTGACATATCAATATTCTTAGGAAATGAAAGTTGGTAAAACATATGAGAAAATGGAAGAATACTAGTAATTCTTTGGGGCAACGGGAAATTGAACTCCTGTCTTTACTAAGTTTTCTGATTAGTAAGATCTTCAATAGAAACTCACAGATTCTGCTTACTATGTTAGATCGTACAGAAGGGAAGGGGGTGGGGGGGGGGCAGGCTGGGAACTGCTGTCATTAGAAATTGGAAATAAAAGGTGCTCCTTTAAGGTTTCCAGGAATAAACTTACCTGCAGGAATCCCTCAAATCCCAGCAGTTTACAGAGCAATCATAGCCACAAGATATAAAGGTGAAAGGATTTTGGTAATGTAGTGCCAACACACCGGCTCCATACCGGTAGTCTCTACCACAGGTAGTTATTCTTGTACCTCTAAAGAAATGGACAAAAGAAAAACAAACTAAAAACATATATATATGTTTCTTAAAGAGGAAAAAGCAATACTACAGATAATTGAATTCTTAACAGTCACACAAGGGTATACAACTCATTCTACCTACCAACTGCGCTACTGAATATAGTTCAAGGGGTGGTGGAAAAGGATTCCATTTGGGGGGGGGGGGAAGTAAAGCCTTTCAAGGGCAGAGGGCAAATGACAGGGGGTCAAAAGTTGAACTTTATACCACAAGTTCCACTATTTGAATGTTTTCAACAAGAGAGCATCTTTAAAGTACATCTTTTTCTTAATTTTTCATCCCAATGTGCTCCCCACCTTTGAACAGTTGTAAGCTGGAGCTGGATATATTAAAGACAACTGCTCACCTTTCCAAGTCAAACACATTCAGAGGCTGTCTATCCTTATGACATGAACTTCCAGATGTGAAATATCTGCAATACGAATGCAACATAAAAAGTTAAAATGTAACCCCATAATATAAATAAAGTGAGAAAGTCCCCACCTTCTATGTAGTGTGTTTCATAGGCTCTTAACTGTTATGAATTTTATTGTGTGCAATTTCTGTGTTCATAATGTAAATGCAATGTAATATAAATATATTCTTAAAAGGCGCATTACATGTAAAAGCATCTCAAAACATATAAATTACAAGCATCGAAATAAAATTATAAAATTCATTAAAGAATTAGAAAAGTTAAACTCTCTGATACAAGAATAAGAATACTATGTAAAATATTAATACATAAACAATTTTGATTAAAACTTCTCTTCAAAGAGATGAGTCTTCAGTTTAGATTTATTATTTAACCCAGGAGCGGACTGAAACATAAATTGCTACCAGGTCAGTGATCCAACTGGCAGCGGTGGGGCCTTTAACTGTTAGGTACACTTAATGCCTCTGACACATCTAGCACCTCTGGTGACCAAGAGGAAACTTGTGCCTGCAAGACATCAACCAAAGCCAGATCTTCAGTTCCTCTAACCCCACAGCTAGTGATGCTGGAAGCCCTTCAATTAAGCTTTTCAAGTAATTTGAACTAACTCTGGTTCACATCAATTTCCGATTGCTTTTTTGTGATGTCATACCTCTCATCTGGATTGATCACAACGGTCCAAACAATGTCCTCCATGGAGTAGACATACTTTGAAGAGAAACCGACATCGTTCTTTCCAAAGACCATGATGCCCGTCTCTCTGATGCCGGTGACGATGGAAGTGGAGGACGCATCTAAGCTGACGACAGGTTTGTCAACTGGTATCCTTTGAATTGGGTCTTCTATATTCTTCTTCCAAATCAAGAGTTTATCATCTCTATAGATGAAACAAAAAAATGAGTGCAGAGAAATTTCAATAAGTTAAAGCAAGCCAGAGCTAGAATTGTTCTGTTATGACATTGGACACAAAGACCATATGACTTAATTTGTAAATTTTGCAAGCAGGGCACATTTTTAAGGGCAGTCTGATCGTCCGAGATGATCAAATATTTGTTCGGACGACCATAGGTGACTTTTTCCGGAGGACCACTAGTTATTAATATCATATTTAGATTTAAACTACAGCTAAATACTCCCAATTGGTAAAATGATAATTCGGCTTCGCTCTCTGTTCCTTTTATACTGAAATAAAAATAATAGTGGTTGGTCTATGATTCACACGAATGGGCATTTTCTGGCCCTCAGCTGTTCTTCTTTTCACCAAACCTTCATATTGCCCATACAGTGTACATATATTGGTCATTCTATGCCATTCTGCCACATTTTCAAAGACAACCCAAATTTTTTGTTCAGACAACCAAACAGTAATTGTGATGTAAGTAATCATTTCAATTTATTTATAAGAGGAGATAAATGTGTCTAAAGTCTTGCATATATAACACTTTATATAATTATGGAAAACGTTTCTTATTTCAAAAGAATTATTCAGCTTTCACATATCATTAATTTTTTAAATTTTTTTTTAAGTCTACAGTAAAGTATGATATTACCTGCCACCACTGATAACGTGAGTATTCGTTACCGCAAATCTGACAACATCTTTCCTATGACCCCTATAAACTCTACTTTTTCTGTGGTCGACACCGTTACGATAACCTTGTCTGACTCCAAATGAAAGTATGTTGCTAGTATGACTGAAAAAGAGAGTGTTTTCATCTACACAGAGCCAAGGTAATAACCTATGAAGAAAGAAAAGAAAACGAATTTAGTATGCATTAACAATGTTGCAGGAATATTAAAGTTTCCTAAGAAATTATTTAAACTCTTCTTTCATTAGAACTGTTAAGTAATTAACATAAATTTGCCTTGACAAACTTCTTTTTACAAGAGAAAATGTCTACACAATGGTCCTAAAAAGACGCCTAATAGTAAAACAAATAGATTACCTATTTTACTGCTCTTAAGTAGAAAATTACTGTAGGAAAGGATAATTTATGTTCTTTTCCCCCTCAATAAATATAAGCCACTACTTACTTTTGCCTTTGTTTCTTGACTGTATAGTCTTTTGGTCTGTGATGTCTCCAATTGTGAGCAATCCTACAAGCTTCCTTCAAGCTAAAAGGAAAGTTAAAGATTAGCATTTCTAGGCATTCTGGCTTCAAATTAAAAATTGTGTAATAAAAAAGGTAGGGTTCATCCGAACCTAACCTTGAAAGTCCTACTGATTACACCAACATAACAGAGCTGATATCTGGACTGAACAGAAATTGTGAACTCTCCACCAAGGCTCATATAGTTAGATAACTGTTCTCATCTGAGTGAACCCCCTTCCTCCCCTCCCCCCAAAAAATAAAAAATTAGTTTGCTACAATTTATACTGATGTTCTCAACCCTGCATTGGTTCAGGATGTAGAGAAATGCTCACCATGAAGCTCAATGTTTCATATCGTGAAAGGACTTGTAGGTTTCCTTTGCCATTCTTCTTGTTAGTTTACTGCTGAATATTGTTTATCACATACTGTATGATAACGTACTTCAACATAACTGGATCTTGGAAATATAAGACTACACTCTAAATAATTACGAAGTTAAATTTTGGATTATTCCAATTCTACAACTTTCAATTTGAAATTTATACCTCAACTTAAAAATGAGAAAAGTGGTGCAACATAGCTTCTTTGCAGAATGTTACAATGTTTTACTCAGCAGAGTGGAATAACTGTGTATTGTTAAAATGAACATATATCTTGAATCATGGCCCTCTTTGAACTTCACATAATGGCAGTGGTTTAGGATGAGTGACTGAGTTCATTTACCAAAAGGCAATAATCTGACATACATACTAAATATTGTTAACTTTATTTGGCACTTTGGTCCATTTTGTGACAAAATTTTAAAAATCAACATTGCATCAAACCATATCACGAAACGTCAACTAATATTCATTACATTTCTGGGTTCCTGGATAAAATAGTCTATATATCATCTATTATGTTTTTCAATTCGAACTGATTTCAGAAGTACAGTAGTGATATTACCTATTTTTGTTCGAAACATGGCCTTGATGCCCATTTTGCAACTCCTTAAGATTTCTGAAATGGTCAGGTCTAAAGTTGGCCACCGACCCTTTGAGAAGCTTCCATCTTGGGTCTTCCAAGCAAAGGCGACGAGAATCCTTGCTAACTTGAGCTACTTGCACAAGATCATCCTTTGTTAAGAAGCTTAAGATTTTGGATAAAATCTCTGGAGGAAGTTGGTCCAGTTGTGTGCACATTATAGAAGCAAATCTGGTTTTCTATTACTTTAAATAGAGCCCTTAAATAAGAAAAGGAATATGTTATTACGACGCAAATATAAACGACATTATTACTGCTGCGGACCATTGAGCTGGTTCACATAGCCTTTACATTACATTCCATTATTGCCAAGAAACTGCACGTTTAGACTTTTTTGTGTAATACAGCCCACATAAATAGCTTCGCAAGAGAAATTCCCCTAAACTCGCACATAGGGTACAGTTTGCTGTATAATTCTGGTTTATCGGTAAAATATGTCATGAAAGTGCTTGAAAATACAAGTCATATTTCCTCCTTAGACGGTTCTAGGCCTAGTTGTTTTCTTGTATAGACTAACCTTGCATTAAAATGTCAATTTGACAAATGACATTTAAATTGGGCATTCAAAGTGTGTATCAAGTATCACTATTAGTACAGCTACACGAATTGCAAAAATGGGCTATGGCCCGTATGGGTAGTAATATACTAGTAATAGGCTAAGTGAACACTCAAAATTACTGTGTGCCACTCAACTCCTTAATGTTACCAATGCATATAACAGTGTCACAAAATCTGTTACGATTTCTTAGCACTTGAAAGAGTGGCGTTTTTACAGTCCAGACAGTCTGACTGCATAAGGACTTCGAGCTGGTCGAGCGTACAGAACATAGGCTAGGCTACAATAATATTGTAGTAACACTAACACTAACAAGTAACATAACAAATTCGCCTAACTTAGGACTACAGTACGTTCAGCCTAAATCATTCGAGGGTTTGACTCGATCGAACATAACTTCACAACTGCTTGTCCACATTATTATTTCTTACTACTATATACCAAACGAAGACAAAAGGAACAACAACATACTGGATGTTGTTGATCAAAATAGCAGATATCTTACATTACAATCATGATCGACCTGTTTTGTTCAAAGTTTGTATTGTAATTTGTATAATCAACTCAGAGAAATGAAAAGGGAATCAACTATATAAGTTCTGCAGTTCTAAGGAACGCGGGATGGGTAAAAATGTGGTCCATTAATATAAAGGCGTGGAGCAATAGCAGCAACAGACCGATCATCATTATCTGGTACGAGTTTTGGGGGATTAGAGCAAATGCTTACCCTCAGACCCGGTCTGGGTTCATAATGGTGGACAGAATCAACAAGGTAAGCAATACCACCCTGCAAAACTTAAACAGTATCAGCATGATTTTAAACTGGATCCGGTACCTCAGCAGAAGCCAATTTAGGTGTTTTGAAAGAGGTGTGATATGGACATGTTTTGGAGAACGAGACACCACCCGGGCAGTTGTGTTCAAAACACATTGTATTGGTTTCAAAGTAGAATCAGGAAGGCCGGCCAAGAGTGAGTTACAGTTGTCAATCCTAGAAGTAATGCGTTTCATGACCAACAGACTTTGCAGTCTCATCATTTAAGTACGAGCAAATTTTTCCAAGGTATCTGACAAACATCATAGCAGATGAACACACGTTTACATGAGGTACCATAGTTAGATGCGTGTCAAGAATGACACCTAGATTACGAACATAATCAAAGGCAGGAACAATAAGAAGTTTTCAGTCTGGTTGAACAATTGTATTTTTGCCACCAAACACAATAAACTGGGTTTTATCATGATTTAGTTTTAACCATTATGAAAGCATCCAGATACAAAGTAATTTTCGGCATGATTTTAGACATCAGTCAAAATCTGCATTTCAACACTAATTTTAGATTACAAAATTCCCTGGTTTACCAGTATTTGCTGTAAAACAGGTTGCTACGATCAACATCGAGGGAGGCATAGCTAGACTTGATAGGGGGCCCAATGCCTTTCTTGGGGATGGGGATGCAAGCATGCCCTATTCTCTAAAAAATAAATGTCTGTTTAGTTTTGTGGGGCTTGACAGATATTTGGGTACCTGGCCCCTTTCTAGGAGAATACAGAAGTTTCTTCCTACTCCTGAACTGAATTCTTTGTTCAGTGTGTTTCTGTCCCATTATTCTTTACATTTATTTAAATTATTATTGTTATCTGTTTCTATTACTTTGACAAGTGGTAATTACTAAACACTGAATACAAAGATCAAAAGACTGAGAACTTACAAAATCTACAAGATTTATTCACAAGAAACAAAAAGACAGTAACAAAGATAAGGATGAAGTAAAATAAACTAATTTTTTTCCAAATCTCACTTGATCTCCCCCCACGTGTAGTATTTTAATTATGTAACCATACAATGTTAAATCAAACCAAATGAATATTTGATGGTGTTGTGAAGTCTGAAGATCTGCTGGAAGGAGTTAGTCCAGAACTAGCAATTAAGATGTAGCTATATTGGATACTGCAGCAGGAGCTTTTGTGCTAGGAGTAAACTCAGTGCAGTATTTGAATGAGTCTTTATTTATTTACCTATTTAACTTTCATGCTTTCAGAGCAAAATCTCAACATCTCGTGGACATCATGGAAATGTAACCACAAATAGTCAAAGTTGGATGTTGTGGCACATTAGGAATGTTTTGAACAGTCAGCACACCCTCCCACCCCCCCCCCCCCCCCTCCCTCCCATGAGAGCAAGTATTTGTCATGCTCTTTTAACTGAACTTAAAAGCAATGCTGTAATTGACAAAAACTATTGGGTATAGCAGCAAACCTTCCCAAAATTCATCCTACAGTATGACTAAACTGAAGCTATGTATTTGATCATGATTAAATACACAAAAAGATTGACTTCTATTTCAATCTACACCTTGCATTTTTTGTGCTTCCATATTTAATTCATATGCAGTCAGACACAAGCAGGCTTACAGCAAACTTAAAACAATAATTTTATAACCTATTTTTTTGTATGTTGCAAACATGTTTCAAAGTAAAAAATTTATCCTTGAAAAATTGCTCACTACTTGCAGCTGGAACAGCTGAAGTTCATTGGAAACTTGTTAACAGGAGAAATTTCCTGAGGATTTGTAAAACTGGGTAATATTGACAACAAGAAAAAACAAAACAAAATTGAAATAAGAATATTTTTTACTATCACGGAACATTCACTCTGTCATGTGACTTGGTAAGGGGCTAAGGGGATAAAAATAAAACAAATTAGTGTAAATGTCACTTCAATATCTTGGCTACAATAGTAACTCAATCTACCTTAACCACACTTCTAGAACAGGAAGTGTCTTCTCTCACAGAGTTCCTTTTTATGAAATTCTGAAGGCCACTTTCAAACAAATACATTTCACTCCTTTCTTTCTTATGCAGTGCTTTGATTGATGACACTGTTAAGTTTGCCCTCTAACCAAACAACTATCTTAATTTTTCAGAAATAAAAAGATGATTGGGAATTTCTTCAGCATTTACATGTTTATCCATCTTTCGTTAGAACAGAACCTCTGCACTTGACCATTCACATTTACAGCTTTGTCCTTTGGTAAAATTGTGCAAATATCTGCAAAAATGGAACAAATCGATGGCAGCCACATCTTTGCCAGCTAGGTTCCTCAAAAGGTATTAAACGTTGATGGTGGAAGAAAACTTGGGATAAAGCTGAATCTTCGTGCTAGACAACTCTGTCCAATGCCTCTAGTAGAATTATACTGTTTCCCCTGACAACCTGAAAGGTAAGCAAACAATGGCATTCAATTATAACTGCATTTTCAGAAGACTTCTTGATAAATTCCTCTGGTTTCTTGGACTTTGTACTAAACAGCTTGGAGAGCCAAGTACTGGAAGGTTGTTGAACCTTAGTAAGGCCATGCAGGTAAGTAAATATGCTATTGGCCTCGGATGGTATTGCTGAGTCTTTATTTCCCCTACCATAAATAGACAGGTAGCTGCTCCAGCGAGTAGATGGATAGCTTTGATCATCCAGCAAAGAATTTGATTCTCTTAATACCACCAAAACAACCCTGTAAAATCACCCCTGTTAAGTGTATCTTATTAGAATCGTCAATTCAAAATTGTAATTTGGTGGGCCGGAATGTTTGTTCACAAACCCTGTCTCATTCTATAATTATGACATTTTAGGAATATTCTGCTTACTGTTGCCATGAATCAGTCACAATGAAACATTCTTGATTTGTTCCATATATTACTTGATATATTGCCATGGTGGTTGATTTAACATTTTGCCATTGTTCAATAAGTGCTGAAAAAAGCATACATACTTTGACTTTAATTCCACCAAGTCATCATCTGATGGCACAAATTTCAGTTACATTTATATCACTTCTGAAGGAAAATAACAACTTCATTTCAGGTCCTGTTTTAATTTCCAATGCATGGATTCAGTGATGAAATAGATGTGTAGTTGCATATATGTGAAACAGTAGCTTTCATACAGTCATGATTAAATAGCCATAATTCATGACCAAAACAAGTTAATCAACCCATGATGTAGCTTAACTGCTATAAATTCTTACCACCATTCCGATCTCGTTCTTGGTACCTTCCCTGGTATCTTCAACAGCTTCATCTATCACCAGATTCATAAACGGGTCAAATCCCCTCAATACTCCAATGATCTGTCGTTTGCCATTTAGTTTCACTGAAAAATGGAGTGGGGAAAAAAGAAAGGTTTTCATAAAAGAACACTGGCTAACATTGGAAGGGCTGCATTTACATGACAGATTGTTTACATGGAAATCATAATTTTTATCAATAGTAGACACTTAACTTAATGAGGGATTTTTATTGTACTCAATATCTTCTACACAGCAGGAAATTTATAAGTCTACTATGATATAATAACAATGGGATTCATTTGATGTGTCAAAAGATTCATAATCTACTTACAAAGCAACTTCTTGTCCATGTACCTGAGGATAAGATTAAAAAGTTGGTGTAAATGAGCAATATTGGGTACATAGATGTAACATGCAATTTACTTCACAACCATCTTTTGTACGGATACATTGTTCACATAACCAAACACTAATATTAATGGAATCAAACTGCAGTCTGCTTGGTAAACATTTCCAGCCTTAGGGGTGTTGAAATGGAGGATAAACTAACTCATGATTGTTAACTGCCTTGCAAATGGCAACAAACAGATTGTTGAATTCCGGACATGTGTGAGTAAATTTCACTTTCCATCATACATGGATAAAGAGGGCCATTGTAAGTATTATCGCTTTTGAAGTTTCAAGATATGTAAATTATGGTACCACTGATTATAAACAAATGTCCTGATCTAATTTGTATTATTATAACATACTGTAGTAGTGTAGTGTAACTAATGTAAGCTTAACGTTTAACCTACAATTTATACATCATGTACTAACAACAGTGTAAGCCCAAGTTAGGTGCAATCATTACTGTTAATGTTCCAACCTTGTCGACTACAATGATGATCGCAGTATTTTGCAAGATAACACACTTTTAGAAAAAGGATAACACTAACTTACAACTAACAGAAGCGGTAGGTAGCCTAGTCAGAGGGTTGATGCCATAAGAAGTGACACTAGGCCTAGCCCACTGACAACCATTTGTGATACAATGGGATGGTAGCAGTTATGCGATATGTACTGGCGCTAGTTATCACGTACTTTTGTAGCTATTTCTTCACATTTTTCTACCAATTGGCCATATTGTTTAAAATGTATGTTAAGAATAAACATGTTCGAAATCTCAATGAATGAATAAGACATCCGATTAAGAGTAATACGAAAATTACACAATGTCTAGAAAATCAAAGGACCGCATCGTACGTTGAAGTTACGCTAAAGGAGTAGAGGGTAGACTAAGTAACACAGCACATGCAACAAATCATATTCCGGAGATTCCTGAAACTTAGCGGTATTTATAAAACAAAATATGTGACTTAGAAGAAGGAATTACTTCTTAAGTTCTGGTGGATGAGCTTTACTCATGATGATGGCAACACCTGATGTGGATTTCGACGGAAGAAATAGACTGTTCTGGTTGCTTTGAACAATTAGATGGCGTCGGTTTTACCTAGATATTGTGCACGCGCGCACAGCATGGAAAGATAGCGATGAATAATATGCATTATGGATAGCCATAGAGGACAAAACAATTTACCTACGACGTCGAAGAGAAATCATATATAATGGAAATGAAAAGCAAACACTCGAAACCGTTGCAAGTTGCAACAGTTATCTTCAAATATTAAAAGTAGCATTTTGCGTCCTTTTGTAAACCCCATTGACCTCATGATGCCATAACGATATACATAAGTAGCTTATCTATTCAAATCTAACTTCAAAGGGCAACAAAATTACAACTTTGAACGTTGTTTTGCTCGAAGATATTTTCCGTTAGGATTGCAATAAAACCCGCCCATAATATGAATTTTACATTCTATGAGCGTCATTGCATAAAGAGGTAAATAATTTTAAATTTGCCGGCGTCGTCAGCAACCCAGTAAACCAATATGTACTTTAACACCATGCTTTATTTGTGTCCATTATGGCTGTGATACCGATGCAACTTTTTTCGGATTGCTGTGAATTAATCTATTTTAAGCAACGGTTCATAAATACACATGTGTAAAAGTAAGTGGGCCTGACGTTTCGATCCTAGCAGGATCTTCTTCAGATGCTGAATGACAAGTAACATAAACTACAGGGGACATAACACAAGCACATATAACAGATAGGTTAATCAGCAGGGTGAACACAAACAGTGGCGTCGTGCCCATTGGGGCCCGGGGGGGGCCCGGGCCCCCCCAAATTTTGTCAAAGGTGTCATAAAATTTTGTCATAATTTAAAAAAAAAAGTGTTTTCGAACAGTGTCACGACTGAATTTCTTGTAGGACCTACGAGAAATCGGGCTTCTGTTGACTGCTTGGTCAATGGTTGTTGATATTCAGTCAAACGAAAGAGTTAAATAATTACTGGTTGATAACTAATGAACCAAATGTGCCATCAACGCTGCCATCGTTGAACAATATTATATATACGTAGTCCCAGAGTAAGTGCAACCCGTTACCTTTGCCAAAGTCAGTAAATTTTCCATGAAAAAATGGCAAATTTTTCTAAGCCTGTAACAAAGTTCGGAAAGTTAAGATAAATGTAGTGAACAGAGATTATGGGACTCCATGTGAACTTCTTGCAATCAGTTCGCTAAAAGGTCCACCAGGATAAATTTTCCTCATGATCTGATAGGTAGTTTCGAAAATATGAAGAATAATAATCATTTCAAATACAGTCACAATTAACCTGGAAAATAATCACTTCATTATCGCACGTTTTACCTTAGGTTTCGCTACTTTCGCTTTTTCTGCCCATGTTTTCAAACAGCATAGCTCTTTCTTCACCCAGTCACCACTTCTCACGGGCATGGGCGGCGATCATGGATCAGCCAGCACAAAAATGTTTCGATTTCTTAAATTTTGGGCGCTTCTGGGAGACGAGGAAGTGGTAAACTGAGGAATAAATGGCGATCACCTCCTTCGAGAATATTTCTCAAAATAAAAAATTGCCAGAAATTTTTATCAATTTTAGGGGTGTTGCTTACTGCCATAAGGCACGGGAAGTGCCGTTTCCTGCAATCTGAGGGGTCTGCCAGACGAAAAATTTTCTTGTACGCTGCGCGCCAACCCGTGGTGGCGCTCCGCTTAGATAGTCATCACCTGCTCACGGGCCCCCCCAAAATTTATTTTCGCACGACGCCCCTGAACACAAAAGAGATTGGTGTAAGAGGATTAGTTGAACAGTGTAGAGAGAAGAAAAAACCAACGGGGCAAGAGGAGAGTTAGGAGATGGAGGGGGGGTGGGGGGAATGCAGAAGAAAGGTAAGTCATATCCTTCCTGAATGTTGAACCCATGAGGTTGAATGGTGAGAAAGGCCATGCATCCACAGTCTCTCTCTGCTAAGTCGTACTAGGTCAGGACGGCTACCTAAAGATTCAATCTCATTTAGGGACATGTCTTTTATTAGAGATTATGTTCTTCTTTAGCATATCAAAAAGAAATGTTGACCTGGACAATTCTTTTAATCCTCTGACACGACAACAAGTAACAGGCTCATCAACAAACACGCGTGCAGTACCGTATCCGTATCCATTTAAGTACGACGGCACAATATAACTTACAGGGAATACCCCTAATTCGTAAAACTACTACACGGTTGCGTTTGACGTACATACGGTCTGTAAATCAGCCAAGGTCAGAACTTGTTCGAACAGTTCGACTGACAAACTTCAGTTTCACTTTAGATAACCATGGAGAGAGAGTACCTACCACCTTGCTGGGTGGACGAAGAGAGAATTAACTATCTCTTTTCCGCCTTTCGAAAAGATCGGGCATCAAATCAACAGGACTGGGATACTAAGCTTACGTTTTGGGTTAATTGCATTGAGCAATACTGCAAACATTGCAAAACTGTTGTCATCGATAGTAGTCAAATTTCGAGACAATTTGAAAGAAATGGAGTTGTTCCTATGGGAATGGACACGGTTTTGAAAGAAATGTATAGGTATGTTCCTTACTGCTCATAAACAACGCCAAAGTTGCCAGAGAGCTTTATAAAAATATTGCGTGATTGTGTACAGGCTACAGAACAAGGTCTAATATAGTCTAGTTTAGAAGTAGTACTAACAAGTAACATAGGAACAACGACCAGTATAGCATGTGGGTGTGGGGTAATTGTTCCTGATGATAGTTTAGTTACTGTGGGTAGCGTTTGGTTTTTAGGGCCTTAAACTAAGGCTGTGACGCTTTGGATTCCACTGGGCAGATCACATAGAAACTGCTAGTATTACACTGCTTGTGTGTAAGTTTAACCTAGTGTTAATAGACTTATTAGGAATCTATACAGATAACATGGACAAGGAAACTTCTGTCACACTTGATCAAGATGTCAAACAGCTTTGTGATGAACCAAGTATGCCCAACCATAGTAGTTCAGTTTAGTTTTACCCAAGGACTAGGAAGCCAACAGAGGCTCACTTGAAGCCATAACCTTGATTCCAGGTGATTATCTTGAATGAAAACTGGTTTAGGCATATACTGTACCAACAATTAAATAATAAACTTAGGATAAGTGTTCAGAGAGTTACATGACAGATGTGTAATTGTCCCACCCATTCCTGTTCCTGGGACCGCCACTTAACGTCCCCATCGTACAGACAAAAGTGTACCTCATCATCTGACCACTTTCTCAGAGAATGAGGGAGGTGTAAGTTCCCCCATTCATAATCACTGCAGTGTAGCTATGGTGAACAAAGTTGTTTCAAAAGCATGAAACTTCAGAACCAAACCAACTCCATAAATGGATTTTGGGATTTCTGGTAAGTTAAAAATATCATCAATGTCTATTCCAATGATCATTTTCAACATTTTCGACCTCATATTTCAGTTCTAAGAAGCTGGTACTTCAAAGTGACTTTGTGAATAGCGTTGAAGGAAGTTGGCTTGGTTGGTCAGCCAATATGTTCATAGGGAAACCAGCCAGGTGGGCATACAACTCACTTGTGACTGGGAGTGAAAAGATACCCCCAGGGAGTTATATACATCAAGGTGTATTGGAGGTAATGTTCTCTTTTGTATGGTTTTACCATAACTATATTTTTTTTAAAAGTACAAACGTTTGCTATGTTGAAACTAGAATGACTCACAACTGTATAATACAGACTGCATAGGCCTATCTATGTCTAGAGGAGCTTTATTAAATTACAGGTCTGTTGGTGCTTGTTTGTATTTACCTCATATCTATAAACTACTCTGACACAGAGTAAATATATGAATAAATTATTTATTAAAGTGCTAGTTCAATGCATAGCTGTAGCACCCGAGATGTTCAGTAACTTAAGAAAGTCTGTCGCCATATTTCCAAATAAATATTAAGAAGTGCTAGGTCTATACATCAGTTTTCAATGTGAAAATGTACCTAGCCCTAACATACTTTGTGTATATATAACTTGTTGACAAGTTGCTATTATCATCAACTAGTCTGATACCATTACCAACTAAATATTATGAATGAAACGAACTACAGTTCTTTTATATTGCTGGTGCAAGTCACTGCACTAGTTACAAAGAAAGATATGGTGGTTTAATATGTTGTTGTAGTACATGATTAAAACCAACCAGTAACTGCATGCTTTAAGGGATAAATCAACAAGATGATTATAATGGCCTTAAGTAGTAAAGCTAATGAAGAATATAGACTCTGACAGTGATGATAGCCACCATTGTGTTCTACTTCCTTGAATATGAGAAGGTTTAGCTGGTCAAAATGGTTTTCAACATTTAATCAAAGTTCTATATCTCAAGTTAGTAACAAGATATTGTAAGTATTTTATGATTTCTGCATTTTTCAGGATATGGCTGACAGGGTTCTATCAAGGTTCTGCTCACCCTCATCTCCTTCTGACAGTTCTATCAATCCGGTCATAGAACAAAATGATTTTGAATCATCCATTCTGGATATCTGTGGGGATGATACCACACGTCGTTTGGTACTGCTAAAATTGAGGAAGATGAAAAAAGTAGAGGTTGCCACATTGGAGGATGGCTGCAAGGTATGTAAAGATGATGTGTAACTTAGTCTTATTTGAAGAGGCTGTCATATTTCAAAGTTAAAACAACTGGTTGGGTTTCCTCCCACTGCCGGTATACTGGAAGCTTTTTTATTGGCTCATGTTGCATTTATATCACAATGTATGCTTGAAGTCTTCAATGAATCTCTTACTTAGGCTTGCCGTACTTCATCTGAAGAAAGAAAGACAAGTTGTCACAGTCTGTGGGAGAAGGCTTTGCTGAGGTGTTCACTCCCCCCATTTGTGGAGAAAAAGGACTCTGAAGGATACCTTCAGGGTACCACGATTTGAAGTTAAAAAATAATATGACATGAAAGATCAGAACGGTTGTTGGCTGTTACTACTGACAATTAGCCTTTTCTGTGCTCAAAATTGGAGTAGCTAGTTGGTCAAATCACCATCTGGAAAGATTTTTCACTGTACACATTACAGCTTTGTCCAAACTACTTACAATTCCAGACATTTTCTTTTAACCTTTTGTACATCCACCCAGATGCTCATGTCAGATAATAAAAAGAGGAAGAATGGAGGTATTGGGACCTTCCTCTTACTTTTAAAATGGAAGGCCAATAGACTTAAAGCCTTGATGTATTGTACACTCATAGGAGATGTACTTATAGCCTAACCAAATTTGCAAATTAATTTCATCAACAGCTGTAATAGAGTGCCAGCTAATTGCATCTTGGGAGGACTGATGTTCTTGCATTAGTGGTCAGTAACCATTATTAGATGAGTTTACTTTTCCGTCTCTCTCACTCTCTTTGTACAGGTAGTCAAATATGCTTCTTCTAAAACAGAAACAGTGATTCCTTTATCAGAGACGGAAATTGGTGTATTCAGGTAATATTGCCAAAAAAAATTAAATAAAAACCCCTCTTTTAGGTAATCTGTGAGATGAGGAAAGGTTAGGTGTAGGACTACCCTTCTTTTGGTTTTCTCTCTCTATAATTGCCTTCTAGACATTAATTTGACAGCTTGAAGGTGTAATTATTGAGTAGAATAAGTGGCATGGCAACACTTCTCATAGTCTGAAACATATGTAGTTATGAACATTGTCTGAAGATCTTCCTTCGAGTTCGTTAAGCAAAGGTATGTTTTTAATTTTTCGTGGAATGGATAAAGATCCTTGTTGTATAGTGAATTCTAGCTAATGCTATATTGTGTTATAGCCATTTCCACAAATATAATATCTTTAATTTATTATTGTAGGTTTAGACTTGTACAATTTTGTATCCATACACAACTAGCGTGTGTGAAACAGGCTCACAAGTTTGGAATTTTGCTATATATCTATTGATGTGAGGATTAGCAAATATGTTTAATACAAAGCTACAGAAAGCTGCAGAGTGTGTTTGATTTTGGGGAACATTCAATGAGTTTTGTTGTGTATTTTCACTCAACATGGAAAACATTCAAGCTTCTATAACTAAGGCATATCTTATAGAGATATACATCTCCGAACATTTTAGTTATCATAAATAGAACAGATACCTAATACCATGAACAGATTGTAGTTAATCAATTATATGTGAGATAGTCACTTCAAATTGGAATACTGTACATTTTCATGTTATGTAAAATATTTTAATATCAATTAAGGAATGGTTAGAGTAACAGGCAATGCAAAGTAGAGAATCCACTTTTGTAAAGAAAAACAACAGTGGAAAAGGTGATAATTCATTATTTATCCTACATTTATCTTGATAGTTTATTTATTTACATTTAGGTTACAGAAGACAATAGCTGCACTCGAAGAGCAACTCACAAAATTATCAACAGAAATCACAGACCATCAACAGCAGGCTCGACTTCATATACGAAAAGGGTTGAAAACTTCAGTGAGTTTCATAGCTGTACTATATATTGCCTTTTCAAAAGCCAGTCCCTGGTCAAAGAAATTTCTAGTAATACTTCAGGTGTCTTGGTTGTTGTGAATTGGCAGCATCATTTAATCAGTCGATGTAATTAGTTAAACTAGTCATAGATGTGTTGACAGCTGGCGAAAATAGTTTATTGATCAATACCTCTGTTTTTTCTCCTTCTTCTGTTGTAAAGGCAAAAAATAGTCTCAGAAAGAAGAAACTAACGCAACAGAAGTTGGAGCGGATAGAGGGAACCTTAAACACTTTACAGAACTTATTGGAGAAGATACAAGCAGCAAATACTGACAGAATGGTAAGATCAGATATTCTTTATAGGCCTGTTAGTACCTAATCCATGATATCTGGTTGTCAGTAAAGTTGAATTAAACAGTTTTTAATGAACTAGTTAGAGGGCCCCCCTTTTGTATTTATTTTTATCCTGCTAGGATGTTTTTCAAACTTCAATCTGAATAGAAAAGAGAGAGAGGACAAAATGTAAGATAGATAGATGGACAGACAACTTTCATTGGAACATTGAACGATGAATTGAGTAAAAATCAGATTGTGCCAAAGGAAGCTGTCACTTGGGATCCTTGTGTAAAAGTAAGAGGGACGGATGTTGCGATCCTAGCAGGATCTTCTTCGAAGGCTGAATGACAAGTCATGACTTGACTGTCTTTAGTGGATGAGCAATTTGCTAACAGTTTTGTTATATTTTTGACTTGGGATCTTTGTCTGAAAGTGTCCCTCATTTCATGCTTATTTTCATATTAGCAAAGTAACCTATTTGTGCGTAGACAGAACAGAAATTAAGAATGCATTTTTTAAACATTGCCATTTTTGTATATCTTAACCAGTTTTGAAATATTTCCCTTTATGCAGCTGCTTCAGTTTATTCTTCTGAAAAAATGTGCAATGGTGACAGTGAAATTATAGTTGCAACCTAACATAAACTTATCTATCACATGCACTGTTACAAGATGGATTGAAATGTCTTGTAACGGACAAGTATGAGAGTCAAAATAAATTCATTACATTGCAAAAGTCACTTGCATTCTTGACAATGAGTCTGGATATGAAAGTCAAGAGCGTATCATCTGTGTTAGGTACGTTGCACGGGTATGTAAAACATGAGATTAATGCTTGTGTTAACGATACTAGACCTGACCTGACCTAGTCTGACCTGACCTATCATGTACTATGACCTACATTTACACAGTTTGCATCTTAATGAAACATCAAACTTTTTGCTTTTCGATTCTGTTTTATAGTCTGTTACTTAATTTGATTTTGTAATCGACAGATAATTGAGGCCTATAAAGCTGGCTCGTCTGCTCTGCGTGGAAGTCTGAAAGAAAACAACCTAACCCCAGAAACCGTCGATGATGCTTTATCAGAAGTGCAGGAGGTAAGATTCTGGATTGTGATTGGTTGTTCAGCAAATGTACCTCAGGTTTTGAAAACATGTCTGTGGCTAAGAGACACAACAGGTAATGTTGTATAGAGCTGTTATTCTTACAAGTGAACAAGGATCATACCAGCCAACAATCACAGTTTTAAGTATTGTCTCATGGTGGATATCCAAGTCTCACATGTAAACAATTTTTAAAACAGTAAAATAAACTAAAGCAAATTTACTTGGAGGTGTGTTAATTGGACAAGTTTAATATGACTTTAAGGATGTTTTGTTAAATGCTTAATTTTCCGGCACCAGCCTTCAGATTTCCTTTTATATTTCAATGTTTACACTTTTTTTGGGGGTGGGGTGGTGGTGGGGTTGGGTTACTGGTCTGCATAAATCATGGCAAGTCTGAATGGCCGGCCAGCTCTGGCTTGTTCTACAAACTGTGAACAGCTGTGGTTGTGCACTGTTGCTCAGACTGGATGCATTGATGAAAGCTGGGTTTTATATAACCCTTTCTTTACTTGCAGAATTATATCTCCAAACACTGATCTTATACCACATCAGAAAGTTATACAGATAAGTTATTGTTTGGGCTTCACCATTTTGTGGTCAGGGTAAATTGAGTTATAAACCACGATATAGATAAATCATTTGTTTGGGCTTCACCATCATGTTTTCAGGTAATGGAGATGTGCAATGAAATCAACGATACGATCGTTCAAGGCAACAAAGGTTTGGATGACACCATGAACCTTGACCTGGACATTGATGAAACAACGCTGGAGGCTGAGTTGAATGCACTAGTGAACCTGCCTGCTGCCGCTGATGTCGTGGAACAGGAAAGAGAAGAACCAGGTATGAAAGGAAACATATCAGACCTCCCTCATCCTCACCCTCATCCTCCTCCTCATCCTCTCCCTTCCTGAAATAAAGGATATGATTTGTTTATCATCAGAATAACCCAAGTCTGGGCCCTCTTCCCCAGACTGAGAGTTCAAAATGTGTTTGTCTTAGGTTTTATTAATTTACAAAACCATTGAACCAAATTGGTCTGTAACGTGAGGGTAACATTGATACCTGACTGACTTTGCCTAAAATTGTTTATAATTAAAGCATCAGTCCATCTCTTGCATGGGTACAGGGTGATGGTAAATGGGGGAGGGGTATAGGGATGATAATCCCCAAAATATACATTATTTCCTTAATCTGTGTTTTTCATTAAGTATTTATATAGTGAAAAATAGATTTTCTATGACACACATTGCTGGGATAGAAATATACTCAGTTTTAATTTAGCCACAATCGGAAATAACTGTTATCATCTTAAAACACTTGTTGTGCATGGTACGAACTTTCCTTGTTTTATTTATACCAAACCATTCACAAAATTTATTTATTTATTTTTTTTTGCCTCCTGACATCAGATGACCTACTAGTAGATCTGCCAGCCGTCCCAACTGCCAAACCTGAAATGACGCCAGAACCACAGAAGAAGATGGTTACTAGCTGAGGGATTTTAGATGATGCAAATAAACCCTTAATAATTAAAATATACCCAGAGCAATCACAGGAAGACTCCTCTTACTGGCAGAGAATGACAAGGAGAGGAGATGGAGAGGAGATGAGATGGAGAGGATATTAGAAGGAGAGGAGAGAGAGAGATGAAGAGAGCTGAGGATAAAGTAGATACAATGGGAGAAAACTCTGTCAGCAAATTTATCAAAAGTATCAGACAACAGAAATATGTCTTTCATAAATGGTTTGTGTGTTTATTAAAGTGATGTACATCTAAGAATAGTTTATAGAGTTGGCAATATGTAGTACTGTTGTTTTGTGTAACAATCTAAACGGGCAGTGATTGGTAGGCCTTCTTTACCGGTAAATGGGATCCTAGTGCTCATATTCTTTATATCTAATTGCAAGGTTATTCTTTACTTCTTTTGCAGAAACAAGAAGCTTTGTTGAAAGTTCAATTTTGTGCTTGGCAACCAACCACAAGATGGTAAT
Source organism: Apostichopus parvimensis (assembly GCA_000934455.1). NCBI lineage: Eukaryota > Metazoa > Echinodermata > Holothuroidea > Aspidochirotida > Stichopodidae > Apostichopus > Apostichopus parvimensis. The sequence continues at coordinate 20,500 of KN885999.1, forward strand.
AATACTATCTTGGTTTGTTTGAATGAGTAGCATTTCATCCTTGTATCAAAATGGTCACTAACTTCTTTGACAATCTCAAAGTTTGATTTTGTAGCTGACCCTTTCTTAGTGACTAAACTGACGACCCTGTTTAGAATACTGTCAACTTATATAGTTATAGCATGATAACATTTCAGGGTTATTCTGCATGTGAAATTAATATCTATTCTACAAACAGTTCTGCAACTGGCACAATTTAAGAGCCAAGCTGTAACTTTGATCACTCTGAGATTGTGCAGATCTTTTGAATGGTGAATATTCTCTCCATGAAACAACGTAATAAATGCTTGAAAGGTCCTGTTTGTGTATATCCCAACTTCTCAAATGATGAAAACTAATGAGATTATTTAGTATTAGTTCCTTCCTGCCACTTCAAAGTCTCTTAGTAGGAAGGGTCAAGTCAATTGTCAATATGAATGTCTTAGTGACTAAAGTTTCACCTAACAAGATGGCAGGGGGGGGGGGGGGGGATGGAGAGGGTCTCCAGTGCTAAATGGTGTAGATAATTTATTCCCATTTTCATAATATATTAAAGCAAAGGATTTCAACCAGAATGCAAAAATGCATTGTGGTTTCGATGATGTAACGAGCAGTTTTCTTCATGAATCTGACATAATGTATAGTGGTACATGTTTACAAGGGTTTCACGATTAGACCTCTGATGACCCCAAATGACCTTTGACTAGCCTAGGCTAAATGAGGAGGCCCTGGGAAAATGGTGTAGATAATTTATTCCCATTTTCATAATATATTATTAAAGCAAAGTTTCCAAAAACTTAAAAAGGGGCTGGCGTCCAGTGACATGTTTTCCCCGTGGCGCGACCTGGCGGTTGATGCCACTGACTAAACTCTAAACTCAACAGTCTTCATTGATTGCAGCAGGAGTTCAATAGATAGAATGGCAATTGCAACTTATTAGACCACTTCTTGTATTCCTAGTTCCTTTGGTATCAGGGGTATTAAATAGGATATGTGTTGTTTTAATTATTAAGAGAAGCAGATATTACATTATCTACCACGAAAAAAATGAAATAAAATGACTCAATTAGTATTGCCCAGATGGTTTTTTTTTAACCATAGCAATACATATTTACCTACAGAAACTGCCATTTTGAATATTATTTTATTGCTTTCAATTGATCAGATAACTGCACTAATCATGAATTGTGTACATTTACTTATTCAATAGTGAAGTCCTACCAGTATTCAGATATGCTAAATAAAATATTCTTCATTGACATTTCAAAGGGAAAGATAGGAAAGATTATGTAGGATGTTAAATAAGCTGTCTCTTAAAGGCTTTGAAGACTCGCCCCAAACCGCGTGCCGCGCTCTGAAAAAGTTAACTTTCCGTTGCTTGCAAGTGAAGTTTTCCTTGTTGTCGCTACAAAATGCAGACAGTGATGAAACGTGATACCTTGTTATCTTTTATCTAGACCTGAGATGTCCATCGCTGCTATGTACACTGTGTTGTGGGTATTGACCGTAGCTGTATGTTATTGACTGTACACTAGTGTCTAATTACCGATGGTAGCAAGCTGTGTGTGTATTTTCTGGGATCGATGGTGGTGTCTAACACTTCTGTTACACCTCATTCGAAACTAGGTCAGATTACCGGCATGAGACGTTTCTTTGTGCGCGAGTCTTCACACCCTTTAATGGAAGTTGTCTTTGTAAGGGAAAAAAAAGGAACATCTTGAAGTGTGCATTCGAAACATGGACTACATCTGATACAATACTTAATCCAGAATTGAAGTATGTAAGGTAACCATATTTTTCATGTCTTTTCTATCATCTTGGGACACGATCATCGGTTGAGTCAGTAGATCGGTTATGTTCTGCAGCTCCTGCAAGTCAGGTCAGGCACATTTTGTATATATAGTGTGTATTGTGAATTGGTGAAGTTTGGAAGATATTTTTTGTTAGTAATAAAGGAAACCGTAAGATAATGAATTTTTCTGTGATGGAACTTATTCATTTGAAGTGTATACTATGTGTTTTCTTTTAGCTACACCATAGACAACCAATGAATATAAGTTTATTATAGTAGAAGAAAACAAAGAAACAAATCAGTTAAAATTGACTCCAAATCTTGAAGGTAATATCATGAAGAAGTTTGATTTTCTTCCAATCAAATGATTTTGCCGTTAAAGCTATTTTTATTCAGTGGGAACATTGTATTATTCCTCTTACAAAACACTATGTAATATTCGCATAGAACTGGACACTGCTCATTCAAAATTAAAAGATGTCTGCGGTTTAACCCGTTTACAGAAATTTAAATTTTTATGTCCCACAAATTTAGGCACAGGGTGTCAAAAAGTAGGATGCTGAAGGGGGGGGGGGGGCTGCATAGTACATTTTAATCTTGTGCTTCGCAGTTTCACACAATAGGCACTACTGGTCTGGAGAGATCATCTCTATTTATCTTGGAGTGACTCGAACTCAGGACCTTATGATTGATAGATGGATACATATACAGCCTTGCTGCAGCCTGAGATGCAGCTGCTGCAGCTATTCTTTGTGATGTGTGCCAGCCTTACTGTGATTCATTTGTTTGGTTTGTTAGCACACATTTGTCTTCTAGGTTCTTTACTACTACAGAAAAGGAAATGATAAATACTCGAGGAAAAAGACAAAGATGAATTATATGGGTGGCAATGACAAATTTTATTTGACCCTATACAATTATCTACCAGGAAAAATGAATTAAAAAACAAAAAGGAAATAACCTTTAAACAGGTTAATAAAGGGAATACACCAACTTAATGACATTTGATGAAAACATTAAAATTAACATATGTGCCCTACACAGAGATCACTTCTTCAAAACAATCTTTCACACGGAAATTTGAAACGATAATGCCAAAAATCTTCTGAGAGACGTTTGACTGGTACCAATTAATAAAACTGTCAATCTTCTGGCATTTCCCATTTTCTATCTATGTTGTCCTTCAGGGGTCTATAGTAGAAGCTGGGGAATGCTTATGTGGAAAGCTAAGAAAGAGGACTCCCATCAAATTATTTTACTGGTGATGATTGGATCATGGCAAGTTTAAATAACTTCCTAAGTCAATGATGGAATAAAAATAAATTAGTTATTGTTCAAGAAGTACTTTTATGAGTGGTCACACTGAAGGGTCATCAATGAAACCTAACATTTGGGAGGTCTTAATTGTTTTGTGAGCCGTAACATCTTTCTGAATGTTTTTTATCTTGTAGTAGAAACAGTTTGCAAACAACTATGGTCAAACTTCACAATGAGATAAACCTGATTAATTTGATGTACATTATACAGAACTACAAACCATCTCTCCTACCTCATAGGCTCACACCCATCAGTGGCATGTTAAATTTTTTTCCACACATCTGAGACACATTCAGTAAAAACTGAATTTTATATCTATATAAAAGCGAGCAAATAAAGTAAGAAGCCAAAAGTCTTTTGTTTCAGTTATTGAAACCGTCCGTTACGGCACAAATTAAAGACATCGTAAAAATATTTGAAAGGCCCCAAATGTGTCTTTTTCTTCACATTTTGTCTAATATGGGGGAGAATTCTGTGAATGAAATGATCTAATTCATATTTTTAAATATCATTTGTATCAAAGGAAGATTTCTGAAGATGTATGGAGAATAGAATCCCTATTCGAGTGTTTTTTTCGTACTGTTCGGACAATCTTAATCTTCACAAGTTTTCGTACTGTCAAGCTGCTTCACTTTATAAAGTCATGGATCAGAAATATCTCAGATAGGAAATAACATGTTTGTCTTTAAACATCACGCTACTGAGGATGGTAACCTATCCAACACAACTATCCACCCAAACTACCTCATGCATAGTTACTAATATGCATAGTTGCTTTGACATATCATTCTTGGCAGGGTAAAATTATTGCAAAAACAGCGATTAATGTGTCTGCATAGGTTACGAAACATGATGAATTTGACAGAAAAAAATTATATGTGACCAACTTCCAGAGAACACAAAGTTCATTGTTGGCAAAAAATGGATGGACACGACGCTGATTTCGGTTTTACTGACAGACACCTACGAAAAATTTACATCAAATATATTAAAGAAGCATGATTATTGCATTTATTGGTATCTCCTTGCAAAAACAACTGATTTTAATTATTATAATGATTATTTTTGTTCAATAAGAATGATTATTCCCCAAAGCTTGATCTGGCATGTTCGTATCAACATGCATCTAATTCTGGCTGGTGATTCTACTAACGATATAATCAAAAGATGGACGTCTCATTAAAAACCCTATCACTACGGATCACCACCACCGACTTCATCTTACACAATTATACAACGGATGTCAGTTGAAAGCACTGGAATAAATTCTATTACGATAAAACAGATACAATAGATATGTAAATAATATTTTAAAAAAAGTAAACATATAGCCACATCCAGAGTGATATTCAGTTAAAACTTGTGATTTTTCTTGTTATTGCTATTGAGGAAAAATAAGAAAGGTGATTATAGGCACAGCTTACAGTTCTCAAAATCTTTAAGAAACTCTTTTACAGAAACTGCAAATCTTTGTTATCAAATTTGACTCGTTGTGGAATGGTTTTTGATAGGACATGCCTACCACAGCTTACAGTTCTCAAAATCTTTAAGAAACTCTTTAACAGAAACTGCAAATCTTTGTTATCAAATTTGACTCGTTGTGGAATGGTTTATGATAGGACATGCCTACCACAGCTAACAGTTCTCAAAATCTTTAAGAAACTATTTACAGAAACTGCAAATCTTTGTTATCAAATTTGACTACTTGTGGAATGGTTATTGATAGGACATGCCTACCCCCCCCCCTCCCTTCCCCCCAAGAAGAGCCCATGCTTAGCAGGGATGGGTGCATTGGGTTACTAATACAATCTATGTGACTATAGATTTTATACATCTCAAGACAAAACATACCAAACCAAGTCAATACAGTACATTAATGCACTGAAAAAAATTGGCTTAAAGCAGTTCACAATGATACTACATCACTTGACATTTGTGTGTTGTTAACAATTATCAAAAGCCAGGAGTTGTAATGGAAAAAAAAAACCCGAATAAGATAACAGTTGATTCCTGCTGGTTTTCGGTGTTATCACCTTTCTTGAATTTACAGACAATGCTTTGATGTAGATTAGACTGTTAAACAGCACTTAAAAATATACCTCAAATTTCGTATAGTACTAAAACCGTTAGAATACAATCATCCTGCAGTGCAATAAATATGCGACTTTGACCTCTTCTTTATACATGTGGGAAGGAAAATAAACATAAAAACAAAGAAACAGGGAATATGTTTTGTACAAAATGCGAAAGATAAGGGAACGACAAGTGAAAAATTTGTGAAGAAACCAGAAAAGTGGAGCTGTTCAAGTACTGGAAATTTTGGGTCAAATATAGCCGAATGGATAATTTCTTTCCTCGTAAGCAAATTAGGAGTGGCAATTGGCCGCTAGACAGATGGGCAACTAACACCTATGGGGAGTGATTTCTATTCAGGGGTTAGAGTCTATACGGGGTGAAGCCATGCATCTCTAACTATTGTTTCTTCCGTGGCGTGCGGGTACCACATCTGACTCAGTCGCAGGACGACAGCAGTGCCTTGTCATGCAAGACACTCTGGAATACCGCCGACATACCATTCGCAATCTTTTACAATTGCCTTTGTTTCACAAACAGGGGGAGAAAGTAGGGCCTCCTTCCACTACTTGTCATAAGGGGGAGGTTCCTCGCTGGAGGAGGTAGGGGTGTCCTCAGCAATCTCCTCCCTGAGGGGTTCCTTAGAAACCGATACGGGCATACCCGAGGTAATGCCCTTGCCTACGTCTAGTAGTTTTTCCCTTTGAATGGGGTCATTGGGCAAGCCGCTTCCTAGAGCGTCCATTTCTGGACCTAACTGATTAAGCTGTACGTTCTCGGCTTGGACAGATTCGTACTTGGTGACACCAGCCGAGGGAAGGTTAACGACACATTGAAAGAAATCCCACTCTGGCTTGAAGCGACCGGATTTAAAGAGATAATCTAAGGAGTAGGAGACTACCAATATCGTGATGAAGGAAGTGGACATAGCAAATGTTCGAAATGGAAATAACTGCTCGTTGTCATAGAAAGGGTACTTTATTAGAACTGGTATTTTAAGGGTGGGATCGCCACCCGCTACTCTGAAGAAGAGGCCTATGATATACCCCAGTAACGATCCGTAAGTATTGCATTTTGAAAAATAGATAACACAGAACAACTGCGGAAACAGAATCACGAATACAAAATCCGAGCATAGAAACCAGAGTGCATAGACGGATTTGATGGTGAGGCCGAGAATGGTGGCAGCGATACCGACTACAATCATGGTTATCCTCATGCACCAGAGAAGTTCATACTCTGTAGCCTGTAGGGGTGAAACAAAAGAAGAGGTGTCATTCATGTTGGTTATCATAATATTAGACAGCAAGAAATACCGAAGAAATTAAATATCGCATTGTAATTTCTTGCTGATCCTACACAATGACGCAATACAGTATAAGCTTTAATAATGTTTGAAGGACTTGCTTTATTCCCTTTCATATGCAGTAATAAAATGCTCCAGATTTCTGCCATCTGCATAACAAAAAACTATTATTCCAGTTGTTCAATGTAATGGCTTCAAGTTTGGAAAGGGTCTCCTTGTGGACAAAGCAATTAGCTATTAAAACTGTGTAGAAATAAATCTCATTCTGGTGACACCTTTAGAAATCGAGCAAAAACCATTAAAAACAAGAAGAGAAGTAGATATCATTTTCATACTCACACTTTGTCTTAAGACCAGTTTGTAGACATTCCTAACAAACATAGAACTAGCAGAGGAAGCAAATATCCTTTTCATACTCTGTCTTAAGACCAGCATATATGCATTCCTAACTAACATAGAACTAGCAGAGGAAGCAAATTTGCTTCCTCTGCTAGTTTTTAAGTATGTGAGTATGAAAAGGATATTATAATATCCTTTTCATACTCACATACTGTCTTAAGACCAGCATATATGCATTCCTAACTAATGTTGGGACGCGGCCAAACGGGAGAGGGATGTAATGGCTAAGCCCGTCAGTAAAGATCGGTGACAACAATAAAGGCGACACTCTGATATTAACGTTAACGTCATCTTTGTATTTAGTAAGGGAGGAAAAACAGCTTCAACCCAACGAGATCATTTAAGTATCGGATCCAGAGTAACGGATGACAGCGGCCTAGTACTGAATGTTCGAGTACACAGAACCAGACATCTTATCCTCCAAATCTGATTTCATATCGAAACGAATACCTTCTCTTTGACTTCTGCTAAGATATTTACACTTTACTTCGTTCGTTTATTTGGAAACCAACGCTCAGAATGGCTGGGATGCACCACGCTAGCGTGCCTACCATTCAGCGCAGTGATACAGTTCGCATCACTACCTGCAAACTGACGGAGTAATGTACATGTATACGATGCCGTTACTACATTAACTGCAAGATACTATTATGTAGGATGAAGAGGGTGTCCAGCAATTGGTCAATAGTGTTACCCCCTTGAGGATATAGAAGTAGTACCAAGCTCTGAATATTCAAAACTTTACCTCACTACACTAACATAGAACTAGCAGAGGAAGCAAATATCCTTTTCATACTCACACTCTGTCTGAAGACCAGTTTGTAGACATTCCTAACAAACATAGAACTAGCAGAGAAAGCAAATATCCTTTTCATACTCTGTCTTAAGACCAGCATATAGGCATTCCTTACTAACACAGAACTAGCTGATGAAGCAAATATCCTTTTTATACTCACACTCTGTCTGAAGACCAGTTTGTAGACATTACTGACAAACATAGAACTCGCAGAGGAAGTAAATATCCTTTTCATACTCACACTCTGTCTGAAGACCAGTTTGTAGACATT
>KN885999.1:56010-66283 GCA_000934455.1 Apostichopus parvimensis
CCCCCCCCCCCCACAGGTAAACAAAATACAAGTAAGAAATCAGATTTATGGGTAAATCAACAACAAACCATTTATAGGGGGATACTACTTTTAATCCCATCAGATACCAACATGCATACACATTCACACACACATACAACCTGATAATGAATGGTCATGCACATAAGATTCCTTGTGCATTCAAAGTTCAAATAAGGAATCAAACTTGAATTTCAAACATAGGACTAAATCCATAATGTGACTGAAATTGTCACATTTTTTTATTTTTCGTGAGTGAACTTTATATTTTCTAGCACAGTGTAAATATCACATCACCAAATCTAATTCATAGTTAACCATTACTTTTCAGCTCACACACTTCTGGCTAATTCCAATTATAGGTTAAAATTGTATCTATATATTGTACCTTTTTCTATATTTTGTCCTTCTGCTTAAAATCTTCTTACCTTATCTGCTTTGGTCTTTTCTGTACGAACCGTACAGTATTATCTGCCCAGCTTACAAGGGTGTACATATGCATAAAATACTGAAAGAGACCCACTATACGAAACGTGTAAATATGGATATCAACTTACCCAGAATCCACGAAACATGAAGACTAGAAATAATAAACGCTGACATGTGTGTACCCTAACTATTAAATACTGCTCCTTTGCAGACACTGAAAGATGGGAAGCCCCTCAGGACTTAGCTGCACATCTTCATATATATTAAGTCCAAATATTTTGATAAGGAGAAAATTGTCAAATTTCACACCAAGTTGAATGGAAATGTAAAGCCTTTCCAGAAAGACTATTGCATGGGAAGTACAATGAAGAGCCGCGAGCATGTCCGCTTTGAGGAGTAAATTCACACAGTGCCATGTTTGGCATGCATGAATGGATATATCGTAATGCTTTAGGTAGGGAACCATTACATGTAAACAGTAGCATTGGAATCATTGGATATAGTGAATTTGAATATGCTCGCAACAGAAGAACAATGCATCTAAATATCCCGAGACTTGAGAGACATACAAAAAATTGCCAATGTAATAAATATCATACCACTCGCTGAACCTTTCTGTTTCCCAGACAAAAACCTTTTTCTATTTTCATTCCAGGTCTCAATGTTCTTATCCAATGTTTTTGTTAAACAAATGGCAGTTTATTGATCATAGAAACTGCCAAAACTTACTGGTTTGGGTATTTTTGGATAGGAAAAGATGAAAATTCCACACAAGAAAACCGTGAAGGCTTCTGAAATGGTAGATTTGGAAGGGGGAGGACGTGACCTCTTTGAGGGTCATTGGGGGCGCAGTGCAAGAATGTTAACAGTCAATGGACATGGTACATTAGAGTGCATACAGTATATATAGGGGACATGTAAGAGAGAAACAAAGTGAATTATATGCATCTGTTCGACTTATTTCAAGTTAATACACTTCCTTCCAGAGTCCACCAGGTAGTGTAGATCCAGAGATGTGCGAGAATGGGCTATGGACACATCCTCTTTTCAACCCCCCACAAAAAACATTAAAAAGTAGATATTTGAATAGACCTAGCTTGTAGACCTAATTATAGACCTTATTTATACCTAAACATGCCTCAGAATGCACCATTTCACATTTAATCTTTGTCTGACACCATCTATGTGGGCCCAGTCAGCTTCAACAACAGCTGGGCCAACCCCCCTTCTCCCCCACCCTTTTAAAATCTGGCATCTGCCACTGACATCTCTCCACTCCTTTGATTGTTTTGCATTACTTGAAAGCCTAAAAGGCAATAAAACTAACTCAGATATCATAGTAAACAGTATTAGTATAAAGCCATGTATATTATTTCTACCTGCCCCCTTTTTGTTGTTTCTGTGGTAAGATTGAGGGTAAGTAAATATTAATTTGAACAATATATGCAACAGGAGACAATTGGAAACACACTCATCATAGTCTAGCCTCTTCCCTCTTCCCTCCACCTGCAACCCACTCCACTCCACCCCCCCACCCTCCCCCTCCCTCACCACCACCATCTATAATCGCCTTCATACTTGGAACCTTTTCCAAACCACAGAGATTATACTTAATTTAATTTAATGAACCAAAATTTCAAAATTTTGTCAATGACAATTCATGAAGGACTATACATTACAGTAAATGTGTGGGACACAAAATTTCCATGTAACATTTCAATACTCACTGTGCATAGTTTAAATCAACAGTTATATACAACAACAAAATTCCAAATGCCTTCATCCACAAAAAGATCACTCTCATAGAAAAAGGGATGAATCCAGTCAATGTATAAATATTTACATGACTTACTCAAAAGTGACACAAGAGCAACAATTTGCAACTCAAAAATACAGCTTTTAAATCAAATTTTGTCGAACATGCATCTCCTCGTTCAATTACAACAGAGACGGTCACAGGGTCTGGCCTTCAAAATCTGATCAAAACACATTTTAAGTCGCTTCTACGAAGAAACTGGCAGGCAATTGAATTTAATCTAAGGAAAATTCAAATTTGATCTAAAATTAAGACCTAGAGTATAGTTGGCAATGTCGCCAAGGAAGAAGATAGAATCTGAAGATAGATGCGTCACGGCCTTGAGTTGGAATTGCAAATGAAAGGAAAGACATTTGTAAAAGTACATGCATGGCCTGTATTACACGCAAACAGAGAAATTTCCCACACAAATTATACGCACAATAAATTTGTATGTTTAAAAGGTATGTACTGTAATGTACAAGCTGTTGCCAACTTAATTTATTTTAAAAAAATTGATTGTATTTTCTTTCTTAAATGTGGGTCGCATGTAAGTTGAAGGCCTCGACAAGTGAATAGCTTTAGTTTAAATCGTTAACGCAAAAATGTAAATTGGGTCCGTAGGATGTTTAAACATATTACAGACTTTCAAGAGCAGAATATAAGTGGCATATGTTTAACATGTTGTAGGTACATTCATTCAAAATGTTCAATGCACACAACTTAATATTAACATATTTTATCGCCACAATTTTGCTATAAAAGATGTTTAAATGATGGTCATTTGATCACACTCTGTGACAAAAATATTAAAAGTATACTAAAAACATTTGCCTTTATGTCCGTGACTCTGACTTGAAATTTGGGTAGATGAGGGGGGGGAGGGGAGTGGGGTGGGGAGAAGGAAGCAGTAGAGGCAGCTAGGAGTCAGATAAATCTTCACTGGTGTTGAAGATGCCGTTTTAGCAGCAGCACCACTTTTAGTAATTTTAGCAGAAAAAAACTTGGGACTATAATGGAAACTAATAACCTTTCAGTGAAATCCACATAAACATGATTCTTAAAAGTACTGCCTCAATGTTCCCTCAGTTTTCCCAAGTTTTTCCCAAGTTCTTTATATATGCCGCTTATAATTATGTCAAAGATTTGTAGCCCTTTTTTTTTCATTGATGTAGTTTTGCACAATTTTCTTTGGTGGGGGTAGGGAGAAGGATAGCAGGGGGGGTGGGTGACCACATTCACTCCAGATAGTGACAGGATTTATCACTATTTTTTCTTTTCTTGTCAACATCATAGTACACTAGTTTAACAATTTTAAAATACTATTCTCTCTAGTTATCATACTATAAGAACACTATGACTACTTGTGGTCATAATGTTCTTCTGTAACTACCACAGAAAGGCTAGGTAACATTCTTTTGCCAACAAGGTTTCATTTAAATATCTATTCAACTTTTTGCTTCATTTCACAAATTTATTTGTGTTTAGCGGAGAATCATGAAAGATTGTGCCAAACTTACATATCATTAAAGGACATGTTGCTATGGTGTATGCTATACGATAAAGCTCCAAAATGCCAGAGATATGGTGTGTTTGACATATCTTTCCGGTGAATATGATCTATAATGTATGAAAAATGGATGTTAGACCATGCTTGAGCATACTTTACCGGTGAAGTTAATTACGCTTACCGAGGTGCGCATCTTGGGAATCACATTACGTAAAGAAATGTAATTATAGACAAAGACATGAGAGAGCTGAATTTAAAACGTGACACCTTAGTAATATATAGACAAATGTTTAATATGTGCCAACTTTACGAAATTGCTCTCAACTGGGACGTGTGAAGTTATTTACACTACAAGCGTTAGATAAGAGTTGCTTTTAATATACTTTACAGAAAAATCTGGTAATTCACAATTTAAAGAGCGGGTCAATAATAAAATGGTTAGGTCTTTCAAAAGTCAGGCTATCAACTGGCTAATTGCCAGAGGATTTTGTAGGCACTTGCATACTGTAGCTTATAGAACATTGAAAATATGTGGTAAGTCTGGTAACAACAATTGTCAATTGAAACGTTGCATGTTTTTTGTACCTCACATAGGCCTCCTGTAGCAGCTGCTCCAGTTTACAGTATTATCGATGTGTGCTGCAGTTTGGGGAAAATACCAGTGGCAACTTGGATGTTAGGCTAATCAAGACAAGTGGCTTAAAAATTTTGAAATTCTAGGCCCGATGGTATGATATGAAGATGGATCAAATTTGACGGTCGGAGGGCCAGACGTTTCGATTCTAGCAGGGTCTCTTTTCAAACTGAAAGAAAACTGCCTTTATTTAAGCATAGTACACATATAGACAAATGGATAGGCAACTGTAGCTGTTCAATTATGTCCCTTTGAATTTTACATGTTTTTATCTACAGAAGGCCCTTTTGCAATAGATAAACAACCTCTTTACAGTTTTTTCTCTCTTTAAACATGCTGTTTTTTCGTCACCCATACGAAAAAATTATGCATTATATTAAAACCACTGACTTGCAATTGTGTCTATAAACACTTTTGATATGCAAGCAGCAAAATTTACTCAAACAACACAATGTTGACACTAATATAAAATCAGATCAGTCACAAAGTAATCCAAATAAAGCCTGAAACCATAGCAACCTTAATATCCCAGCAATGCAACAGTTAACAGCCAATATATATATCTATCCTGAAATAAATACAACGAGAGCATAATAAACCCCTTCAAGTCCTCTAAATTATGCTAAAAGTGAGAGGCAGTTTCTCCCTGGTGTTCTAAGGAACTCGACTGGCTGAATTCCCTGCTATATCCCTCGGGTGATATATAAGGATAGATATCGGCCAAAACTTCATTTCGCAGCACCGAGAACCTCTAAACTTTCTTGCCTGCTATAAGGCTTTCAAAGATGTACAAGACTTAAAGAGGTAGACATTATGTAAAGTCATAGATCTTAATCATTCTGAGCTCAATTGGAAAACTAAAAAAAAGAAAAAAGAAATAAAAAAATAAAAAGGAAAAAAGGAAAAAACAAAGAACTAGGTTGGTTTTAAAATGTGAATGTTTATGTTTGACACAATTTACGGGGGGGGGGGGGGGGGGACGTTACACAGGAATATAACATACTAAATTTCACAACAAAACATCCAGTCTTTGTAGGTTATATAAGCCAACAACACTCTCAATGCATATGCTATGCTGCGACTCCTATCTGACTTGTATGATGAGTCTGTACTGGTATTAACAAATTTGTCTAATACTTGTTAATTCTCGTGCACCCTTGTGGAAACTTGTACTCATACTCTGAGCATTTTTAAAAAAAAACTCTCAGGGTATTTATTTTGTGAAGTGGCTGCCTGCCTCTGTTTTTTTTTTGGCGACTGCCTCACAAAAATATTACTCACATCGCTGCCTCACTGTTCCAGAGAAGAAATCCAAATATACATGATTGCAATCCAACTTTTTACCCAATGCCATCATCTGACATTGAAAATTATCTGTAAACACTAAATTATAGTAACAAAATAAAAGTTCTTCCGTCTATTTTAACACAGTATTTTTATCTAATTTATTGTTAGGATGACTGACATTAGGATGTTTAACAAACCTGCCCCAAGATTCCCCTCCCCCAGGTATGCTCGGGCCCTCTAGTGTCACAAGCCAGTTACCGCCTCTCACACAAGGAATCCCAGGGGAAACCCCTGAATCTACTACACTAAAGTCTACAGGCATGCATTACTAAGTTCTCCCATCACTTACGATTCAAACCGTATTACTCGGAACAAGCAGAACTATACTTCGACTCATACTTCTACTCCTGCACTTTAGTTAACTTCAAGTCATCCATACGTACTGTTGCACATAGATAAATCAAGGCGGTTCTTCTTAATGTCATTTACTGTATAGCATGGCTAAACTATCCCATTCAGTAATCGGGCACTAACCCAGACGAGAATGAACACTTAATGTGATTTAGATGCATGTGGTTGCATAAATGGCAAATTTCTCAGTCAAAATTGTAAAATAATTGGATTGGAATGAGAGAGAGAGTCTAGAGAGAGAGGGGTCCATAGAATTTTCCTAAGTCAATGCAAGGAGTAATTAATTTATGTTAACAGCTCGTTTAAAAGTAAACTATTTTTGAAAACCAAAAAATAGATGTGTGTATTGAAGAAATATACCCCATATCGATATCATCTCTCATATTGTTTGCTTTTTTCGATAACCAAAGTATTCAATTCAATTGTTACATCATATCATTAAACTATAATATGTATTGATAATCAGTTATTGTAAACTGTAGATCATGCACAATATATTTTTTTTCTATTTTACTCTTTTCAGAAAAGAATTTTATACCAAATTTTAATTACTTATTTGACACTAAAAATATATATAGACAAAAACACGGTTCAGACCTAATAGGTGATAAAGTGCAACAATGGCATAGAGACAGATGATGAAAGATTTGTATACACTTTACCCCTACACACATATGCAAATACCCAAGGCTTTAACTCATAGTCAAACTGAAATTTCATGTCTAATTAACCTCTAGGAATGACTTTTTCTATTTTTATCTACTCAAGTTAGTTTGTGAGGATTTTTGCATGTACAGTAGACAAACCAACCATTGTAGAATATGCCTCACTTTCCATGGAAAAGGTCATCTATTATGGTAAAAAAAAAACCAAAATACATTTTAACTCACTTTTTTTCACTTTCTGTGGAATTTTCTCCAGACACAGAATTAAAATGCAACACCGGCAACAAAATGAACTGATCCAAAGCGGATCGAGAATTTAAACCGATAACGACAGAGAATTTCTTCCCTTCACGACGACAAATTTATGTGGCTTCTAGCTCGTACATTCTCCAGGAAAAACGAAAACAGCCCAGAGAATCAATTCTCTTTATTTAAAAATGTTGGCAGCAGCGGCATATCCCTCGCTAATTCTCATGACATATGCTTACTGTTGGTATCGCGATGGCATCGTTTAATCAATAAACCGTGTGACGACGAGCCGCGCTAGAACACAGACACTACCCATCTAATTTATCTAGGAAGTGTAAAGTTAAATTGATTTCTTTCGTGCCTCCTGTCAAATATATATATATACAAACAATGCCGTATATGTCCGATGCTAAAACACATGAGAGAAACAACACAGCTCCCTTTTGAAAAATGTGAGCGTGGAAGCTTAAAAGGGCTCTCGATAAAATATACAACTTTGGACTTTTCTTTAAATTCTTTTTTTCAAAAGTTTTGCCCCAAATTGAAAGTTTGAAATGAAACTGTGAGACAGAGAATGTAATATCTATACTGTCAAATTTTTATCTAGACTTTGCATATGTTCTTGAAGTTATCTTTAACCAATTAAATCACTTTATTAGATTTTGACAGGGAGTTTGGCATTCAAAGAAATTATTAGAAATAAGTTTTGCCTATAGATGGAAAAAAGAACAATTGAGAGTATTGAAGGTATAGGCAATAAGTCACATTCTCCCAATTCTGCCACTTCAAAAAGAAAAAATATATAAGTAAAAAGCTGGTAGAAGTAATTTTGAGTGTCAACACATAGCCAGGGGTGTAGGAAGCTTCCAAAAAGTGGGGGGAGGGGGCACAACATCAGAGGGGCACTTTCTCATTCCACAACCACCACTCGTTATGCTATAAACCGATACACCGGCCATATCACTTAAATATATGTGTTAGTATGCTATCGATACTAATATGGTGCACGTGACTCTATTTAAAATTCACAAAGGCTTAAGATATCCAAAAGACAGTTCTTCATCAAAGGGGCACATTTTATTTGCCAGTAGGGCACATTTGCTATTTTGGAAAAAAGTGGGGGGGGGGGGCACATGCCCCGCTCTGTTTACTGAGGAATCAGCGCCTGTTACAAATAAAAAAGCAAATTACCTGCACCCAATGTTAGCCCCAACAAGTAATATTGAGTACCACAGATACTCTTAATCAATGAGTATTTCAACAATACAATTTGGAAGGATAATTATTAAAATTGCAGATCGATAACATCTTGAATTTAAGATGAATATTGTAGTGCGCTTGCATGCTACAATATTGGCGTTACTGGCCAAGTGAACAATACCTACATGACTGGACGTTGAAACTTAAAGTTTCATATAGTCTCTGTACATTTGCAGTTTCATTTTCGCTCCTATTTTTTGCCTTTTTTGTATATTCCAAATTTCACCCTGGCGCAGAGCATTTAAGTATTCTTTGAAATTGTCCATGTTTCTAAAACTGTTTCCAGTCATTTAGTTCAGGTGGATAGGAAAGTGCAGATGTAGATTGGAGACAGGTAATTAAGAGAGGTATGTAAAGTAACTTCAGAGATCTCATTGTAATTTGAGTTTATATCTTTCAGACAAGTTAGCTAGGTGTCTTCATACAATAGAGATAACTATTAAAGCTGACAAACAGACCTATGCCTTTAACACACTGAACACCCTTCAGGCTAAGCTTATTAACAACACAAGTAGGCCTGTGAACTGTTCACATGCATAATAGCATTTACCACGCTGAACATACACAAAGCTATATATTACTGGTCAAAATATCCGATATATTCAACAACCCTATTTCACAAAGGCAAAAAATATCAGAGGAAACTTACCTACCACCTGAGTCAATGCAAACTAGCTTTATCAGAAATACTATCCTTTCTTGTTGTGAACAAATTACTTCCCACGGTAGCAAGGATTACACAAATATTTACAGGCCTTCATTTCTTGCATGCATTTTTGGGGAAAAAACAGACCAGAAAAGCAACAAAAGTATAAGCCATAGGGGGTAGCATCAAGTTTTGTTTGTGATTTGTGTGTGTATTTATTCTCTGCTTGATCAGTCTATAGGTCAATGGGTGATATATAACTACCCTGATACTAAGTGTCCAGTCAAGCGCATCTCTGGAACAAAGGTATAAACTTGACTGCTGACCCTGGAATTGATCAACTTCAAACCAATAAGCAGTAAAATCGCAATTAAAACCTCGTACCGTATATATTGACACAGTATTCACAACAAGATAAGAGAGTGTCTTCTGCATTCCATTAAAACTCACAGAAAATGATGTCTGTTGTCATGGCCTACTTAAAATCATCTCTTTCAAAGTTTGACATGTTGTTTTCCAATTAATTGCATTAGTGATAACAATGACGTACAGACACATGCTTCTTGTAACCGTTGCAGACTGGTCTCAACCATTGCAGACTGGTCTCAACCATTGCATACTGCAGGGCTTAATCATTGCAGACTAATGTAACCATTGAGGACTGGTCTCTTAACCACTGCAGACTGTTCTCTTAACCATTGTAGGCTGGTCTCTTAACCATTGCAGACTGGTCTCTTAACCATTTTAGGCTGGTCTCTTAACCATTTTAGGCTGGTCTCTTAACCATTGCAGATTGGTCTCTTAACCATTGTAGGCTGGTCTCTTAACCATTGCAGACTGGTCTCAACCATTGCATACTGCAGGTCTTAATCATTGCAGGCTGATTTAACCATTGAGGACTGGTCTCTTAGCCACTGCAGACTGGTTTCTTAACCATTGCAGACTGGTCTCTTAACCATTGTAGACTGGTCTCTTAACCATTGCAGACTGGTCTGCTATGTATAAATGATGATGTTGCTTTAAGGTAGGTTATGTGTATTGACTGGGACAGTTGAATACTTAGAAATGATTGAAGTCAACAGATCATTTCACTGGTTTCCAAGCTCAGAGAAACTGTCGTTTACATAAATGCAGTATTTACTCCGTGCCAGATTGAGCGATTTCAGCTGAGGACTTTATAAACGGCAGATATGGTGAATGTTGCAAGACCTATTAATTAGTCCCATAAATAATTTGTCATTAGCAATAGGATGTATCATATTGAGTATTAAACTTTGGGTGGTTGAATAAATCTGCAGGTTGAATGAAGGTTACTAAGTCACCATGGAAACCCAAAGACTTACTGGTTTGGGATATTTACAAATGACTA